>JACCEG010000107.1:47834-168080 GCA_014065205.1 Tuber brumale | reverse complement strand
AAAAAAAAAAAAAAGAAAAAAGAAAAAAGGAAAAAAAAAAAGAAAAAAGTAACCCGGTGTCAGCCGTTCTTACCGCTTGTTGTTTCACGGGGCACCTGGAGTGTTTGCCCCAGTTCAAGTTGGCACGCCCCAAGGCTCTGCTATTTCTCCTTTATTGTTTGTAATTTATGTTTCTGAATTGCATATTTCTATACCCCGTGGGGTAATCTTTTCCTACATTGATGATTTTTCAATTACGGTTTCTATTACTTCTTATAGGGGGAATATTAGGTATCTTGCATATGTTTTTTCTTTGCTTCAGAGCAGGGCAGAGAAGATTGGAGTTTCCTTTTCGATTCCCAAGACAGAACTAATCCACTGGAGGACACCTAAAGGCAGGTCCCCGGTCTCTAAACTGCCCATAGCCCTGAATGGCTCTCTCTTCGCACCCTCCTCCTGCCTGAGGTGGCTGGGATACTGGTTCACCCCGACATTGGAAACCACTACACACTTCACTAAACGACTCACCCTGGCCTCAGGAGCTTTCTCGGCTATCAGAGGGCTTGCCCCACCCGGTATTGGAATTCCCCCTCACATGTGCCGGGGGCTCGCGATGGGCCTGATCCTCCCCATCCTGACGTACGGAGCAGACCTCTTCACCCCCACGCTCACAACTTTGGACAAGATCTCTGTCCTGTAGAACAGAGTGTTACGTTGGATCACCAACTGCTTCACATCTACCCCCATCACTATCCTAACAGTGGAAGCATGCCTTCCTCCACTCGATCTGCTTATACCTCACTGCAGAACGATGGCGGCACTCAGACTGGCCTGCTCCTCCCCTGCCTATGACCCGGCGTCAGCCAGGCTTCCCCCAGACTTCCCCTCATACATGTCACACCCAGGGAGGACCACGAATCGTATCCTCCTGGCAGGGCGGACTCAGAACTACATTCCCTTGGGCTGGGGCAAATACAAAGCTGAACAACCCATGAGAAAACACCTCCCTATAGATGCAATGGCTCACCTCCTGCTCCCAATCCTACCACAAGCTAAGACCTTCCCACCTGCCTACCCGAGTCTAGAACCAGGTCTGGCTATAATGCCCCCTCTCCCCTTGGCGCATAAGTCTCTCAAGGCCTCTCTCAAGCTGTAGCTTCTCGCCGACTGGCTTCATCAAGCACCACCCACCCGTTACTACCCCTATAAGGCCACATTAAAGCCTCATGCGTTCATGGGCCTTGACCGCTTTACAGCCAGAAGAATACATCCAATGAGGGCTGGAAAAAGCTACCTTGCCGCTCACCTCTCCAGGGAGGAACCTCTAGCTTCCGCGAACTGCACGTTCTGCGAGGAAGTAGACGAGACATTCCCTCACGCTATCCTCCATTGCTCGGCCAAGGCTGACATGAGGTCGCTCTACCTCCATGGAGTTACTGATGTCGGCCCCACCGCACCTATATGGTATACACCTCCAGCTGTGATCAAACTGGCTAATTATATCCGTACAACCAGAACCGGTTTCCCCCCTCCAATGCCGCCAATCAGGCCGCTCTCGCCCGTCTGAAGAAGGATTTCCCCCCTCCACTGCCCTGCTTTGATTTTTATACTTGGTTGATTGAATTTTTCCTTTGCTGTTAGTACGCGGAGAAGATGTTGTTTCTTTACTGACTTGAATAGTCACCGTTGGAGGTGCTCGTGACGAATTTGTCATGCTCGAGACTTGGGCCGCTGGTTTCTTTTGTTTGTTTGTTTCGAATTAAGGTTTTCTTTTTGCCATAGCTTACGCTGCATGCACGTTCTTGTACCTAACAAGTAATATATGATTTAAAAAAAAAAAAGACAGAAAAAAAAGCAACCCAGCGTCAGCCAAGATGGCCGTCATATGGAACAGAGTGATGCGATGGGTGACAAACTGCTTCACCTCGACCCCCACTACCTTCCTGGCTATTGAGGCATGCCTCCCGCCCCTTAGCCTGCTCATCCCCCACAAAAGAAGAATGGCCGCCCTGCGACTGGCCTGCTCCTCCCCTGCATACAACCCAGCCTCGGCTAGGCTCCCCCCTGACTTTCCCTCATACACCTCCCACCCAGGTAGGACCCAACATCAGGAACTCCTCTTGGGCAGGAAACAGAACCACATTCCCCTAGGTTGGAGCCAGTACAAGGCCGAACAACCCATGAGAAGACATCTCCCGATTGACTCACTAGCACACCTCCTCCTGCCAATGGTGAGAGGGGACGAGCCCCTCCTGGCCTACCCGGCCTTAGAGCTGGGATTAACCCCAATGCCCCCCACGAACTCGAGCTACAAAGTTCTTAAATCCTCCCTGAAGGGGAAGCTCCTGGCTGACTGGATTCACGTGGCCCCACCCCCACGGTACTACCAATACAGACCATCGCTAAGGCCTCATGCCTTCATGGGGCTCGATCGCTTCACAGCTGGACGAATACACCAGGGACGCTCTGGGAAGAGCTACCTTGCAGCTCATCACTCCGGGGATGACCAAGGGTCCTCCCTCTTCTGCACCTTTTGTGAAGAGGACGACGAAACGTTTCCCCACGCAATCCTACACTGCTCGGCTAAAACCGACAAGACGATACTTTATCTCCATGGAGTCTCCGACATCGGCCAAGGCTCGCCTATTTGGTCTTCTCTCCCCGCCATCATCGGCCTCGCCAACTATATCCGCACTACTGGTACCGGATTCCCGCAACCCATGCCGCCGATTAGGCCACTTTCGCCCCGTGGTGAAGGATCTCCCACCTCTGCTGTTCTGCTTTGATTTATATACTTGCTTTATGAGTTTTTTTTTTTTTTTTGTGATTTGATATTTTTTTTATTTCTGTACTGATTTGAGTGGTCACCGTAGGAGGTGCTTGTGACGAATTTGTCATTTTGGAGATTGGTGCCGATGGTTTCTTTTGTTTGTTTGTTTGGAATTAAGGTTTTCTTTTTGCCATAGCTTACGCTGCATGCACGTTCTTGTACCTAACAAGCAATATATGATATAAAAGAAAAAAGAAAAAAAGAATAACCTGGCGTCAGCCATCCTCCGTCTCCGCTACACCTCCGGTGATTGAAATTTGTTTTCTATTTGGGATAAACTCAACACCACACCAAACTATCACCACTTTTCGGTCTGCACCCTCCCATCGGGGTGGGTGTAGGCTATCACTATCCATCCTTCTGGACTTCGAGTCCATCTCTACTGCCCTCTCCCTTTGACGTTTACCCTCTGGGGACACTCTGCCCTCCTCTTCCAGCATCTCGCGATGCTGGGTACCTCCCTTACCCCGCTTTTGCTAGGCCTCGCTTAGCCTCAGCACGGTCGGGTTCCCCTCTTTTCATCTCAACAGACGGCTGGGATTACGGTTTGCGGTACGCGATTACGATGGATTCCTGTATCCCTCCCCTAAAGGAACTGGGGAGTTGTGTCAGGTCTCCTCAACAGGCCACGGTCGACTTCGCCATTCCCCTTTCTCACTCATCGCTTCAGCAGGTGGTATCCCATCCACTACAGTGACACTATCTCTCGTAGAACAAGGGACTACATGAGAGACGTGGTAAAACTGCTGGCTTTGTATGGGACTTGCTGGGGGCCGCCTAGCATGACACGAACACGTTTCCGACAGTTGGTTTGTTACTTGGGTCTACCCCTCCCCTGCACTTCCTCGGTGCGATTGGCTGGCACCCTACTACTACCACAGGCTGGCACCCTACTGCTACCCCCCTACCTTAGCTGGCACCTTACTGCCTACTACACTTCCAGCTGGTCTCGGACCAGTCCCACCCCCCCAGCTGGTACCTTACTACCACCTCTCTCTGGTCAGCACTCCGTCTGCTGGCCCCCCCACCTGGTCTGGTTTTCCGGCGGACCTCTGGGGTTCTCGGGCCCTGCCACATGCCTTCCTTCAGCTTCGGTTGGGTTTCTCCTACTTTTGTTTCCCTTGCCCCTGTTCCCAAGTCTATCAGACGTAGGGTACATTCGCCCGCTTAGTGCTCAAGCCCGGTTCTATGATAGCGACCTCAGTATATCTGAATAGCTTAGGCCATATGGTGTTCCTACGGGTTCGGTTTATGGGTTTTCATTGGTTTGGGGGTTCTTTCTGTTGTTTTGGTTGGTTTACTGTTGGGGTTTGGGATTTCTCTTATGTCGCGCGTCTGTGGAGGTTCTGGGTTCGTGTACACTGTAGCGGTTGTGGTTAGGGGGAGTTTTTTACACCGACTGGCCTTGTAGTTGGACGCTTTTTCTTCAGCCTTTCTGAGCCGGGGCAGGGGTGGAGGTTTAGGTCTACATAGCTTGCGCTGACGTGACCTTGTTCCTTAATACTAAATAAAACCAGATTTAAAAAAAAAAAGAAAAAGAGAAAAAAATAACCCAGCATCAGCCACGCTCCGCGCCCTCTATTCCCCTCTCCCTTGAAAAATTACCGCTTTCGGTCGCCCCTAAACTCCAAGTTTTTGGGTGGCAACCAGCTCGACATACCAATTTTCGCCTCTCGCTTAGGCTTCACTCTTTAAGCGACCCCACCCCACACTTGACTCACAGCTTTTGCCATGGCTCACAACACTGGCAGGGCCTCGTGCCCAGAGTCCCGCACCTCAGACCCCTGCCACCCCTATGCGGGGAGGTCCGCTCAGGTTCCCACTACACCCCAACTGGCACCTGCTGTCCCAATACACTCCTCCCCCCCGCAAGAATGTCTCAAGGTCCTCTTCTGTAGGCCCCCTTGATCCGAACCTTCTGCTCCTCCGGGAGATGTACCACCACACCACATCCAACCCAGCCACCGACAGAGATGTCTTCCCCAGGCTGTGGGATGCGGATCTCAGAAGCCTTTCAGCAGGAGAAGCGTCTATCCTCCCCTTGCTCATGGCAGCACTTGAAGGAATTGCTGCCCTCCACTCAAGAATAGGGTTCCTCGAAACCAAGATGGAAACCCCTGCCCCCCCACCTCAACAGACCCACGCCGGTACAGGCCCTTCTCTCGCCTCCATCTAATCCACTGTGGCCGACCTCTCGTCCCAAGTGGCGGCCTCCCTTGCTGCCAACCCAGCCATATACCTCCAAAAGCCCCAGATGGGAAAGCAAACCAAACAACAGGTGAAGAACTACACCGCCCCCTCTGTTCAAACAACTATCCCCACAGCCGACTTTGACTCTGACATCCCCCGATACGACACTTCCACCGAAAAGTGGTACGGCGACCCAAAAGCCTACTCAGTCAAATACCCGCGATCCTGGGAGGCCCAGGCCTTCCGCGATGGGAAGTACAGCACCTACTCCTTTACCCCTGGCCATCTAGAGCCATCACTCAGCAAGGCCCTCAACAAGGCAAAACCCAAACCATCGACCTATGCCCAGGCTGCAGCCCCACAAGAGCAGACTGGGGGAAGGAAGTCCAAAAGGACGAAGGAAGGAGGTCAGGCTTCCGCCTCTGCCGCCCCAGTTGCAGCGTCTAGGGACGAGGGCCCCTCAGTCAGAGGGCCGCCCCTCCGACCAGCGGCCGACTGGAGATTCTTCGCGCCCCGAGAGACCACCTACCCCACGCTGATGCACTGAGGATAGCAGCAACAGCCCCGGATATAGCCGCACAAGTCCTCAGGGAGGCAAACTGCCCCCACCCCCTGTGCTTTAGCGCCTCTGTCAACGCCCGAGGTGCCCTCACACTCACGGCTCGCTCGCTCCAAACTCCAGCAACAGCTTACTCCCCCTACTACGTTGCCCTGGCGGCGAGGTTCAACAAGGCATTCCCAGTCGTGGACAACCCATTCAGGCCCTTCAGGGCTGCACCAAATGAAGTCCAGCTGGCTATCCACGGACTACCAATCCCCTTTCTCCCACAGGACCAAGAGGAGCTTCGCTCCGAACTAGGAAATTCTATTCTGAACGCGACAGGGGTGACAATCTTCGCTGCAAGATACCTCCAACCAAACCCTGAAATAAGGGCTACCAAGAACTCTACCTCCATCGTGGTGTCTGTCCCCCCTACTGACGTTGTGAAGAAAGGAAGGTCCATTTACCTCTACTCCAAGCCCCGGAAGGTGGACGTGTGCCACTCTAAGAGCCGATACATGCAATGCCCGAAATGGTGGAAGTTCGGACACCCCTCACCCATGTGCAAAGAAAGCACCTCAGTATGTCCGCTCTCTGCGGGATCCAACCCTCGGTCGGCCCACAGATGCACAAACCCAACCTGCCCGAAAGATGGTCCTCTTAAAGCGGTGGCCGCATGCTGCCTTACCTCTCCCCTCAGATACCCTAACTGCTCTGGGGACCACTTGGCTACTAACAATGACTGTCCTTCCCGGCCCAAGCCACCAGCGAGGGACGATTTGCCCCCTCAGCCGGAGGGCGAAGACATGGATACGGATGGCAACGATTCGAGACCTGCCACTCCTAATGGGAAAGGCAAACAGACTGACACCAGCGCGGAAGAGACCCCTTGGCAATCGACGTCCCGCGCCCTCCCTATGGACCTTTTCAAGGCACCAATACCGAAACGAGTTGGCCCCCCCCGTGGGCTGACGCATTCTCCTCCGAAGACCCCATCTCAGGTGCATAAAGGTGGAGGACTCTACCTGCACCTCGCCCATATGGCCACCTCCCCCATCCTCTCTTAAGCAACTTTTTTTTGTTCAGCATAACTGCCTGGGAAGATGGGATGTGTTTCTTTCATTATTTAATAGCTTTTGTTCACTAAAAGCCCCCCCACAAATAGTTTTGCTGCAAGATCCCCCCGTTTACAAGAATACACCTCCTACATTTGCTTCCTTTAAATCATTTGCTCCGCCATTTAAACAAGGGACCCCTCCCAAGGTGGCCACCTATGTTTACTTGGACTTTTTGAATGTGTTTTCAGTACTACCTTGTTTTTTTGATAGGCCTGATTTTATGGCCATTGATGTGTACTCACCCTTAGGGCTTTTTGACTCTAATCACTCACGATTCAGGGCCTGCAACCTCTACTCCACAGTTGCCACTTCCTCTGGAAAGAGAACGGTCGACCCAACTACATGCTTCCCCCGAAACTCCTACCCCACACTGGTGGCCGTGGACTTCAACATCCACCATCCACTAGCCGACCCCTTAAGGACGATTTCCTCAAATGAATTCGCCACCTCTAACCCCTACTTCGAGCTGGCACTAGACTCTGGCTTTCAGCTCTCCAATACCCCAGGGGCCTACACCAGGTTCCCATTCGACCACAACACCAGACCAGGGGTCATAGACCTGGCCTTCACAAACGCCCCCCTCACTCACTTTCTTCACTCCTGGTCAACCCGCCTCCCGGCAACGGGCACAGACCACCTCTCTATCGCCATCATGTTCACTGCACCCCTCATGAGCAAGGCTTCTCCATCACCATACTGGGACAAGGCGGACTGGGAAGTCATTATGGAAAAGTTGAAAGGCTTAAAGTTCCCGCCCCCGCGTCCCCACCCTACCGACCTCGATCTAGACAATTGGCTAGAAAGACACATGCACACACTCATCACCCTTCTCAAATCATGCACTCCAACCAAGAGGATCACGATACACTCAAAACCCTGGTGGAGTATGGAGATGACCCACCTAAGACAAGCTCATCCCCGCGCCTCACGAGTACATCGGAAAGAACACACCCCGACGTCCCTGGACGAACTAAAAACCCACCGAAATCGCTACTTCAAGGCTATTAAGAAAGCCAAAGCCAACTACTGGAAAGACTTCCTAGCGGCAGTTACACCACAGACCGTCTGAAAGGCCAAGAAAGCCGCCATGGGAAGAGAAGAAGGACGATTCCCTGACCTCCCTGATGCAAGTTCCCCTTCACAGATTAACGAGGCTCTACTAGCCCACTTTTTCCCGCCCAAACCCCCCTCACAATCAGTCGCCTATCCCCGCTTCGACTCTGAACATCCTCCACTCACGCCTGAGGAGATCTCCTCTGCCCTTGCGAGATCTTCCAATACATCGGCCCGAGGCCCAGACCAGGTCCCATATGGGGTCTGGAAAAAAGTGCATACAATAAACCCTTCCCTATTCACGTCCCTACTCGCCCGACTTCTTGCCTATGGACACCACCCGAAGAGCCTCAAGATGGCCAACGGAATTGTTCTGCCAAAACCAGGCAAACCAGACTACTCTACCCCTGCCTCGTTTAGAATCATCGTCCTACTCGAAACGTTTTCGAAAATACTGGAAAGGGTAGTAGCTACACGGCTGTCCCTCATAGCCCGCGAGGTCGGACTCCTCAACCCAAACCAGGGTGGCTCGCTAGCCGGCCATTCAACCTTCGACGCCACGACTGCCCTAGTTCAGGAAGTCAGGGCACGACAAAACCCTTCTTGTAAGGCATCCTCCCTGTTCTTAGACATAAAGGGTGGCTTTGATAATGTTTCCTCCAATCTTCTCACAGCCAAACTTAGGGCCAAAGGCACCCCCAAATACCTGGTGGCCTGGGTCCGATCTTTTCTCACAGATTGCTCTTGCCGCTTATTGTTTCAAGGAGCACCAGGGGTGTTTGCCCCGGTGCAAGTTGGCACGCCCCAAGGATCTCCTGTCTCTCCGTTGTTATTTGTGATTTATGTTTCCGAATTGCATGTTTCCATACCCCGAGGGGTTATTTTTTCCTATGTTGATGATTTTTCAATTATGGTTTTTACGCCTTCTTACAGGGGGAATATTAGGTATCTTCAAGATGTTTTTTCATTGCTTCAGGGCTGGGCGGCGACGATTAGAGTTTCCTTTTCAATCCCCAAAACAGAACTAATCCACTGGAGGATACTCAAGGACAGATCCCCGGTCTCCAACCAACCTATATCTCTTAACGGCTCGGTCTTTGCACCATCTTCTTGCCTCAGGTGGCTGGGATACTGGTTCACCCCAACCCTGGAAACAACTACACACTTCACCAAAAGACTCACGATGGCCTCGGGTGCCTTTGCCGCAATTAGGAGGCTCGCTCCTCCAGGGATTGGAATCCCTCCTCACATGTGCCGCAGGTTGGCTATGGGCCTCATCCTGCCAATCCTTACCTACGGGGCTGATCTCCTCGCACCAATGCTGGCCACCATGGACAAAATGTCTGTCCTGTGGAACAGGGTGATGCGCTGGGTGATGAATTGCTTCACCTCGACCCCCACTACCATCCTTGCTATTGAGGCGTGCCTCCCACCTCTAAGCCTGCTGGTTCCCCACAAAAGAAGGATGGCTGCACTCCGACTTGCCTGCTCCTCCCCTGCCTACAACCCGGCGTCAGCCAGGCTCCCCCCGGACTTCCCTTCCTACACTTCGCACTCAGACAGGACACAACATCGAAGGCTCCTAGACGGTAGGAAACAGGACTACATCCCCCTGGGCTGGGGCCAGTACAAGGCCGAACAACCTGTGAGGAGACATCTACCGATAGACACACTAGCACACCTGCTCCTGCCTATGATGCGAGGGGACGCCCTCCTCCCTACTGCCTATCCAACTTTAGAGCTAGGACTGACATCGATGCCCCCGATGAACTCGAGCTATAAATCCCTGAAGGCCTCCCTTAGAGGGAGGCTCCTGGCCAACTGGATAAGTCTTGCCCCACCTCCACGATACTACCACTACAAACCCACACTTAAGCCCCATCCCTTCATGGGGCTCGATCGCTTCACAGCTGGGCGTATACACCAGGGACGATCTGGGAAAAGCTATCTCGCTGCACATCACTCCTGGGACGACCTAGAATCCTCCCCCCTCTTTACCTTTTACGAGGAGGATGACGAGACATTCGCCCACGCTATCCTTCATTGCTCAGCCAAAGTTGACAAAAGATCACTTTACCTCCATGGGGTGTCTGACGTCGGCCAAGGCTTGCCTATTTGGTCCTCACTCCCTGCCATCATCGGCCTCGCCAACTATATCCGGACGACTGGTACCGGATTCCCACCCCCCATGCCGCTGATAAGGCCCCTCTCGCCCACAACGGAAGGCTCTCCCTCCTCTGCTGCTTTGCTTTGATTTTTATACTTGTTTGATGAAGTTTATTTACTGCTTATGCGGGATGAATTTGTTGTTTCTTTACTTGTTGGAGTTGTCACCCTGGGAGGTGCTTGTGACGAATTTGTCAATTTGGAGATTTGCGCCGCTGGTTTCTTTTGTTTGTTTGTTTGGAATTAAGGTTTTCTTTTTGCCATAGCTTACACTGCATGCATGTTCTTGTACCTAACAAGTAATATATGATATAAAAAAAAAAAAAGAGAAAAAAGTAACCCGGCATCAGCCACGCTCCGCGCCCTCTAATCACCTCTCGCTTGAAAAATTACCGCATTCGGTCATTCCTAAACTCCAGGTTGTTGGGTGGCAACCAGCTCGACACACCAATTTTGGCCTCTCGCTTAGGCTTCACTCTATAAGCGACCCTACCCCTCATCTCACTCACAGCCTCAGCTATGACTCACAACACTGGAAGGGCCTCGCGCCCTGAATCCTGCGCATCTGATCGCTCTCACCCTCATGCAGGAAGAACTGCTCAGGTCCGAACAGCCCCTGCCCCGGCCCCAGCTGCCAAAATCCACTCCTCCCCCTCTCTGCACCCAACACAGTCCTCCTCGGTTGGCCCCCTCGACCCAAACCTCCCCCTCCTCAGAGAGATATACAACCACACCACCTCCAACCTTGCCACGAACAGGGACGTCTTCCCCGGACTCGGGGACGCAGATCTCAGAACCTGACAGCGGGCGAGGCATCTATTCTACCTCTAATCATGACAGTCCTAGAGGGAATAGCAGCCCTCCATGCGAGAATTGGCTCCATAGAGAGCAAACTCACAGTCTCCTCGCAGCAAGCCCAGCCCAACACCGGCCCCTCACTCACCTCCATCCAAGCCACTGTGGCTGATCTGTCATCTCGAGTGGCAGCCTCTCTTTCAGCCAAGCCTGCCTGCACGCCTCATCAGACCCAGACAGGGAAACAACAACAACACCGGACCGGTAAAAACCCCACGGCCCCAGCGGCTCCAACAGTCAACCCAATTACTCACTTCGACTCCGATATACCTCCCTACGACACCACCACCAACAAGTGGTACGGTGATCCAAATGCCTACGCCGTCAAAAACCCGCGATCCTGACTGGCCCAGGCCTTCCGGGAAAGAAAATACGACACCTACTCTTTCACTCCTGGATACCTAGAACCGTCACTCAACAAGGCTCTTAGCAAGGCTAAAACCAAACAGTCAACCTATGCCCCGGCTGCCGCCCCACAGGAGCAGACTGGGGGAAGAAAGTCTAAAATAGAAAAGGTGAAGGGAAAGCCTCTGCCTCAGCAGCCGAAGTCGCAGCGTCAAGGGATCCGGGCCCCACGTTCAAAGGGCCGCCCAGCCTACCAGCAGCCGACAGAAGGTTCTTCTCATCTAGAGAGACTCCCCTCCCCCATCCGGATGCACTTAGGATAGCTGCAACAGCCCCAGACATCACCGCCCAAGTACTCAAAGAGGTGAACTGCCCACACCTGCTATGCTTCAGTGCCTCTGTCAATGCCAGGGGTGCCCTTACTCTAATGACCCGTTCCCTGCAGACTCCGGCTGCCGCCTACTCCGCGTACTATGACCGGCTGGCAGCAAGGTTCAACAAGGCTTTCCCTGTTGGAGACAATCCTTTTAGGCCATTCAGACCAGCTCCCAACGAGGTCCAACTTGCCCTACATGGCCTACCAATTTCCTTCCTCCCACAAGACCAGGAGGAGCTCCGCTCCGAGCTGGGAAACTCAATCTTAAACTCGACCGGAGTGACAATCTTCTCCGCGAGATATCTCCAACCAAAGCCTGAAATAAGGGCAACCATAATTCTACCTCCATTATCGTCTTGGTCCCCCCTGCTGACATTGTGAAGATAGGGAAGACCATTTACCTGTACTCCAAACCACGCAAAGTCGACATATGCCACTCAAAGAGTCGCTATATGCAATGCCGGAAGTGCTGGAAATTTGGACACCCCTCACTGATATGCAAAGAATCCACCTCAGTCTGCCCACTCTGCTCTGGACCCCACCCCTTGTCGGCTCACAGGTGTACAAACCCGACGTGCCCAAAGAAAGGCCACCTGAAGGCGGTGGCTGCTTGCTGCCCAGTCTCGCCGCTGAAGTGCCCCAACTGCTCTGGGGACCACTCCGCAACCAACAATGACTGCCCCTCCTGGCCCAAACCCCCAGCCAAAGACAACCTTCCCCCCCAACAGGAGGAGGGTGGAATGGATACAGATGAAGACAACTCAAGGCCTGCCACTTTCAAGGGAAAGGGCAAACAAATTGACACCACTGTAGATGAGACTCCCCACCAGTCGACCTTCCGCACCCTCCCAATGAGCCTCTGTAAGACACCGATACCCAGATGAGTCGGCCCCCCTCCCACGTGGGCTGATGCGTTCTCCTCCGAAGACCCTATTACAGGTGCCTAAAGGTGGAGGACTCCACCTGCACCTCGCCCTCAGGGCTGCCTCCCCCACCCCCCCTTCAGCAACTTTTCTTTGTTCAACATAACTGTCTGGGAAGCTGGGATGTGTTTCTTTCATTGTTTAATATCTTTCACAGTTTGAAAGCCCCCCCACAAATTATACTGCTGCAAGACCCCCCCGTTTACCGCAACAGGCTTCCTACTTTTGCGTCTTTTAAATCATTCACTCCTCCATTGAAACAAGGCACTCCCCCCAAGGTGGCCACCAACATTTACTCGGAATTTTTGAATGCGTTTTCAGTCTTACCTTGTTTTTTTGATAGGCCAGACTTTATGGCACTTGATATTTTTTCTCCCTCAGGGCTTTTTGATACAAATCACTCAAGATTTAGGGCCTAGAACCTGTACTCAATGGTCGGTACGTCCTCGGGGAACAGAACCATCAGCCCGGCTGTATCTTTCCCACAAAACTCCTTTCCGACACTCGTGGCTGCGGACTTCAACATCCACCACCTGCAATCTGATCCCCTGAGGACCATCTCCTCAAATGAATTCTCCACGTCCAATCCCTACTTTGAACAAGCGCAAGACATCGGCTTCGAGCTCTGCAACACTCCTGGAGCTTACACCAGGTTCCCATTCGACCAAGACACAAGAGCAGCGGTTATTGACCTGGCCTTCACCAACACCCTCCTTACCCTCTTTCTACACTCCTGGTCGACCCGCCTACCAGCAACAGGGTTAGACCACCTCCCAATCTCAATCATATTCACAGCACCTCTTCTGAAAACACCGCCTCCTACCCCATACTGGGACAAGACAGACTGGACGGTTGCTTCAGAAAGAATGAAGAACTTGACAATTCCACCACCACGCCTTCACCCAATCGACCTCAAGCTAGACAACTGGCTAGAGAGACAGATGCTAACGCTAACAACGATATTGAAAGCGTGCACCCTGACCAAAAGGGTCTCCATCCATTCCAAAGCGTGGTGGGACATGACGATAACCCACCTGAGGCAGGCCCATCACCGAGCCTCAAGGGAACCCAGAAAAGACCCGACTATAAGATCCCTAGATGAACTAAGATCCCACCATAACCGATACTTCAAGGCGATTACGAAAGCCAAAGCCAACTACTGGAAAGAGTTCCTAGCCGGAGTAACACCACAGTCAGTGTCGAAAGCTAAGAAGGCGGCTATGGGAAGGGAGAAAGAGAGATTCCCTGACCTACCTGGAGCGGACTCCCTAAACAAGATTAATGCAGCTCTACTGGACCACTTCTTCCCACTGAAACCACCAGCACAGGCGGTGGCCTACCCCCACTTCGATCCAGAACACCCACCACTTGCTCCCAAAGAGATCTCCTCTGCTCTAGCCAGATCCTCCAATACCTCTGCGCCAGGACCAGACCAAATCCCATACGGGGTCTGGAAGAAAGTCCATACAACCAATCCGACTATACTCATGTCCCTGCTTGCCCCCCTTCTGGCCTACGGACATCACCCTAAGAGCCTTAAAATGGCAAATGGGGTGGTCCTGCCTAAGCCAGGAAAATCAGACTACTCTACCCGTGCCTCGTTTCAAATTATTGTCCTACTCGAAACCTTTTCAAAGATACTGGAAAGGATAGTGGCAACCCGCCTCTCACTCATAGCCCGCGAAGTGGGGCTACTGAACCCAAACCAATGCGGCTCTTTGGCCGACCTCTCAACCTTCGATGCCACGGCAGCCCTGACCCAAGAGGTCCCGGCAAGACAAAACCCCTCCTCCAAGGTTTCCTCCTTATTCTTAGATATTAAGGGAGAGTTCGACAATATATCCTCCAGCTGGTTAATTGCCAAACTCAGGGCCAAATGTACACCCAAATACCTGGTAGCCTGGGTCAGATCCTTTCTCACAGACCGATCATGCCGATTGATGTTCCAGGGAGCCCCTGGAATCTTTTCTTCCGTTCAAGTGGAAACGCCTCAAGGGTCCCCTGTTTCTCCTTTGTTATTTGTGATTTATGTTTCTGAATTACATGTTTCTATACCCCGAGGGGTGATTTTTTCCTATGTTGATGATTTTTCAATTACAGTTTCTACTACTTCTTACAGGGGGAATATTAGATATCTTCAATTTGTTTTTTCCTTACTCCAGAGCAGGGCAGCGAAGATTGAAGTTTTCTTTTCTATGCCCAAAACCGAACTGATCTACTGGAAGACCCCCAAAGACTGGTCCCAGGTCTCCAGCCAACCTATAGCTCTCAACGGCTCGGTCTTCATGCCCTCTTCCTCTCTAAGGTGGCTAGGGTACTGGTTCACCCCCACCCTCGAGACAACCACCCATTTCATCAAACGCCTCACACTGGCCTCAGGGGCCTTCTACGCTATCAGGAGGCTTGCACCTCCTGGGATCGGGATCCCCCCTTACATGTGCCGGAGACTCGCCATAGGCCTCATCCTTCCTATCCTCACCTACTGAGCTGACCTTCTCACACCTACACAGGCCACAGCAGACAAGATGTCGGTCCTGTGGAACAAGGTCATGACATGGGTCACAAACTGCTTCAGCTCGATACCAACCACCATTCTGGCTATCGAGGCCTGTCTCCCGCCCCTAGATCTTTTGATCCCCCACCACAGAAAGATGGCAGCGCTATGGCTGACTTGCTCCTCTCCTTCTTACAACCCGGCATCAGCCAGGCTCCCCCCGGACTTCCCCTCCTACATCTCCCACCTGGATAGGTCCAAGCACCGGAATCTAATAAAAGGAAGGAAACAAAACTACATCCCTCTGGGTTGGCGCCAACACAAGGCAGAACAACCGATGAGGAGGCACTTGCCTATTGACTCGATGGCCCACCTGCTGCTTCCAGTAATGGAGCAGACCACATCCTTCCCACCTGCATACCCGGCCCTAGAACCAGGGCTGTCCATATTACCCCCCACCCCACCAAGCTACAAGATGCTCAAGACATCTCTAAGGGCAAAGTTCCTAGAAGATTGGACACACCAAGCCCCACCCCCCGGCTACTACCCATACAACGTCACGCTAAGGCCCCACGCCTTCATGGGACTGGACCGCTTTACAGCAGGGCGGATACACCAAGGAAGGGCTGGGAAGAGCTACCTAGCCGCTCACCACTCCGGGGAGGACCCCGGCTCCTCCCCCACATGCATCTACTGCGAGGAAGACGAAGAGACGTTCACCCACACAATCCTCCATGGCTCAGCCAAGGCCGACAACAGAGCGCTCTACCTCCATGGAGTCTCAGACATTGGCCAAAGCTCACCTGTTTGGTCCTCAGTTCCTACTGTCATAGGCCTCGCCAACTACATCCGTACCACGGGTACCGGATTCCCCCCCCCCATGCCCCCTATCAAGCCACTCTCAGCCCCACAGGAGGAACCCCCTCCCTCCGCTGCCCTGCTTTAAGTTTTTACATGCTATTGTTGAATTTTCCTTGCGAGATTGCAACAGAAGTTGGTTGATTTTCTTTACTGGTTTGACTGGTCACTGTTTGAGGTGCTTACGACAGATTTGTCATTTTTGGAGATTTGAGCCAGTGGTTTCTTGTCTTTATTTGTTTGGAATTAAGGTTTTCTTTTTGCCATAGCTTACGCTGCATGCATGTTCTTGTACCTAACAAGTAATATATGATATAAAAAAAAAAAAGTGAAAAAAAGTGAACCCTGGGCCAGCAACAATAGCCACCACAGACAAGATGTCGGTCCTGTGGAACAAAGTCATGAGATGGGTTATGAGCTGCTTCAGCTCAACCCCAGCGACCATTCTGGCCATTGAGGCCTGCCTCCCTCCCCCGGATCTGTTGATCTCCCACCGCAGAAGGATATCGGCACTTCGTTTAGCCTGCTCCTCCCCTGCCTGCAACCCAGCGTCAGCTGGGCTCCCCCCAGACTTCCCCTCATACACCTCTTACCCAGACAGATCCGTACACAGGGAGCTGCGCAAGGGAAGGACCCAGAACTACATCCCGCTGGGCTGGCGTCAGTACAAAGCTGAACAACCCATGAGGAGGCACCTACCCATTGACTCACTGGTGCACCTTCTGCCGCAGGCCATGAGACAAACCACGACGTTCCCACCCACCTACCCAGCCCTGGAGCCGGGGCTGGCTCCATTACCTACCACCCCGTCGAACTACGAAGCACTCAAGGCCTCACTACGGAACAGACTCCTGGAAGACTAGATACACCAGGCCCCACCCCTTCTCTACTACCCATACAAGGCCACGCTAAAGCCACACGCGTTTATGGGTCTCGACCGCTTTACCGCAAGACGTATACACCAAAGCAGGGCCGGGAAAAGCTATCTGGCCGCGCATCACACGTGGGACGACCCCCAGTCCTCCCCCCTATGCACCTTCTGCGAGGAGGCCGAGGAAATGTTCACCCGCGCAATACTTCAATGCTCAGCCAAAGCTGATAAGAGGACGCTCTACCTCCAAGGGGTTTCCGACATCGGCCAAGGCTCACCAATTTGGTCCTCAATACCTGCCATCATTGGCCTCGCCAACTACATCCGAATTACTGGTACTGGATTCCCGCCACCCATGCCACCGATTAGGCCACTCTCACGCCCTCGGGAGGACCTCCCTCCCCCCACTGCTCTGCTTTGAGTTCCATACTGTTGTTGATGAACTTTGGGGGGTTTTTTTTATATATGTCGAAAGTTTGTTGATTTTCTGAACTTTTTTTCAGTTGTCACCGTTTGAGGTGCTTGCCACGGATTTGTCGTTTTTGGAGATTTGAGCCTATGGTTTCTTTTGTTTGTTTGTTTGGAACTAAGGTTTTCTTTTTGCCATAGCTTACGCTGCATGCATGTTCTTGTACCTAACAAGCAATATATGATTAAAAAAAAAACAGTTTAAAAAGAAAAAAAAAGTAACACAGCGTCAGTGTTTAGAATGATCGTGCTACGCGTGACATTTTCGAAAATATTGGAAAGATTGGTGGCTACCCGGCTCTTCCTCATTTCCCGCGTGGTAGGACTCCTCAACCCCAACCAATGCGGCTCGCTAGCTGGCCTTTCAACCTTCGAGGCCACGACTGCCCTTGTTTAGGAAGTCAGGGCGCGACAAGACCCTTCCTCCAAGGCCTCCCCCTTGTTCTTTGATATAAAGGGGGGCTTTGATAATGTTTCCTCCAATCTTTTAACAGCCAACCTTAGGGCCAAAGGCACCCCCAAGTACCTGGTGGCCTGGGTCCGATCTTTTCTCACAGACCGTTCTTGCCGCTTCTTGTTTCAAGGAGCACCAGGGGTGTTTGCCCCAGTGCAAGTTGGCACACCCCAAGGATCTCCTCTCTCTCCTTTGTTATTTGTGATTTATGTTTCTGAGTTGCATCTTTCCATACCCCGCGGGGTAATTTTTTCCTATGTTGATGATTTTTCAATTACGGTTTCAATGGCTTCTTATAGGGGGAATATTAGGTATCTCCAATATGTTCTTTCTTTGCTTCAGAGCAGGGCGGCGACGATTGGAGTTTCCTTTTCAATCCCCAAAACAGAACTAATCCACTGGAGGACTCCCAAGGAGTGATCCCCAGTCTCTAACCAACCTATATCCCTTAACAGCACGATCTTTCGCACCATCTTCCTGCCTCAGATGGCTGGGATCCTGGTTCACACCAACCCTGAAAACCACTACACACTTCACCAAGCGACTCACACTGGCCTCGGGTGCCTTTACAGCCGTCAGAAGGGTGCCTCCTCCAGGGATTGGAATCCTCCCCCACATGTGCCACAGGTTGGCTATGGGCCTCATCCTGCCGATCCTTACCTACGGGGCCTATCTCCTCACACCAACGCTGGCCACCATGGACAAGATGTCTGTCCTGTGGAACAGGGTGATGCGCTGGGTAATGAACTGCTTCACGTCGACCCCCACTACTATCCTTGCTATTGAGGCATGCCTCCGACCCCTCAGCCTACTAATTCCCCACA
This sequence comes from Tuber brumale, assembly GCA_014065205.1. Lineage (NCBI taxonomy): Eukaryota > Fungi > Ascomycota > Pezizomycetes > Pezizales > Tuberaceae > Tuber > Tuber brumale. The sequence goes on along the minus strand of JACCEG010000107.1, from coordinate 149,735 downwards.
AGAGAAGGATGGCTGCACTGCGACTGGCCTGCTCCTCCTCTGCCTACAACTCGGCGTTGGCCAGGCTCCTGCCAGACTTCCCCTCATACACCTCGCACTCAGACAAGACCCAATACCGAAGGCTCCTCGAGGGGAGGAAACAGAACTATATCCCCCTGGGCTGGAGCCAGGATAAAGCCGAACAACCCATGAGGAGACACCTACCAATAGACGCACTAGCACACCTGCTCCTGCCTGTGATGCGAGGGGACGCGCGCCTCCCTACTGCCTACCCAACCTTAGAGCCAGGACTGGCACTCATGCCCCCAACGAACTCGTGCTACAAATCCCTGAAGGCCTCCCTTAGAGGACAGCTCCTGGCCGACTGGATATGCCTTGCCCCACCTCCACAATACTACCACTACAAACCCACACTCAAGCCCGATCCCTTCATGGGACTCGATCGCTTGACAGCTGGACATATACACCAGGGACGATCTGGGAAGAGCTTTCTCGCTGCATATCACTCCTGGGACGACCAAGGGTCCACCCCCCTCTGCACCTTTTGTGAGGAAGACGACGAAACGTTCGCCCACGCAATCCTTCACTGCTCGGTCAAAGCTGATAAAAGGTCACTCTGCCTCCATGGGGTCTCTGACATCAGCCTAGGCTCGCCTATTGGGTCCTCACTTTCTGCCATCAGTGGCCACGCCAACTACATCTGGACGACTGGTACTGGGTTTCCACCCCCGAGGCCGCCGATTAGGCCCCTCTCGCCCCCGAAGGAGGGCTCTCCCTCCTCTGCTGCTTTGCATTGATTTATATACTTGTTTGATGAATTTCATTTACTGCTTAGGCGGGCTAGATTTGTTGTTTCTTTACTAGTTTGAGTGCTCACCGTGGGTAGTGCTTATGACGAATTTGTCTATTTGGAGACTTGTGGTGACGGTTTTTTTTATTTGTTGGTTTGGAATTAAGGTTTTCTTTTTGCCAAAGCTTACGCTGCATGCATGTTCTTGTACCTAACAAGCAATATATGAAGTAAAAAAAGAAGCAAAAAAAAGCATAACCTGGCGTCAGCCATCCTCCGTCTCCGCTACACCTCCGGTGATTGAAATTTATTTCCTATTTGGGATAGACTCAATACCACACCAAACTATCCCCACTGTTCGGTCTGCACCCTCCCCTTGGGGTGGGTGTAGGCTATCTCTATCCATCCTTTCAGACTTCCGGCTTGTCTCCCCATCCCTTTCCCTGTCGGTCTACACCCCTGGGATACTCTATCCTCCTCTCTGGTATCTCACGATGTCCAGAAACCTCTTTACCCCGCTTTTGCTCTAGCTTCGCTTAGCATCAGCACGGTCGGCTACAACCCTTTCTTCATCTAGGCAGACAGCTGGAATGATGGTTTGCGGTACGCGATTACGATGGATTCCTGTATCCCTCCTCCTAAAGAAACTGCTGGAGTTGTGTCAAGTTTCCTCAATAGGCCACAGTCGATTTCGCCACCCTCCTTCCTCACTCATTTCTTCAGCTGGTGGTATCTTATCCACTATAGTGACACTATCTCTCTGAGAAAAAGGGACTACATGAGAGACGTGGTAAAACAGCTGGCTTCGTTTGGAGCCTGCTGGAGGCCGCCCAGAAGGACACGAACACGATACCGACAGCCCTTTTGTTGCTTAGGGACGGATGCCTTCCTCCTACACTCCCCACGGTTGCGATCGGCTGGCACCCTGCTGCTACACCACCCCTTGGCTGGCACCCTACTGCTACCAGACAGCTTGCATCTTTCTGCCAACTTCACTCTTTGCGTACTTTGCACTCGCACCCCCTCCCAAGCTTGTACCTTACTGCTACCCTGGCTGGCACCCTACTGCTACCCCCATTTCGCTCGAGCTCCTCCAGCACCAACCCACCCCCAGCTGGCACCTTACTGCTACCTCTCATCAGGACTTGGAGGTGGCGCTGCCCCTCCTGCCTAACAACTCCTCCTCTAGGTGCAAAGGCCGACACCTACCTCCATACTCTTTTATGAACCCACACCGGGTGAGGGGTTTCCGCCCCGACTTTCAATATTGGCTAGTCATCCCTATAGGGGGTGCATTGGGGATATTAATTGGTTTCTTTTGTGCCTTCGGGCCGAGATTTCCCGCTGGGTTTTTCCTGATGTTTCCTGCTTGTCTTTAGTAAGGCTTCTCTTATTCTCCAAGTTCGCTTGCAAGGTAGGGCTGGGTCTGGCTGGAGGCGAGATGTGCGGTTGGCTCCATACCAGAGGGGCTTGGGACGGACGGCTTTTACCTGGCGGGGGGAGTGATGTCTGAAATTAAGGGTTTTCTTTTTGCGATAGCTTACGCTGCATGCACGTTCTTATATCTTAATCAAGTAATATATGATTTAAAAAAAAAAAAAAGAAGAAAACGAAAAGTAACCCGGCGTCAGCCACGGCTGCCCTTACCCAAGAGGTTAGGGCAAGGCAAAACCCCTCCTGCAAGGCCTCCTCTCTGTTTCTGGACATAAAGGGAGGGTTCGATAATGTTTTCTCTAGCCTTCTTACCGCTAAACTCAGAGCCAAAGGTAGTCCCAAATACCTGGTAGCCTGGGTTCGTTCCTTCTTCACAGATCGTTCCTGTCGTTTGTTGTTCCAGGGGGCTCCTAGGGTTTTTTCTCCCGTTCAGGTGGGGACTCCTCAAGGATCACCTGTTTCTCCCTTGCTTTTTGTGATTTATGTTTCTGAATTGCATGTTTCTATACCCCGAGGGTTGATTTTTTCCTATGTTGATGATTTTTCAATTACGGTTTCTACTGCTTCTTATAGGGGGAAAATTAGGTATCTTCAATATTGTTTTTCTTTGCTTCAGAGCCGGGCTGCACGGATTGGAGTCTCCTTTTCAATCCCCAAGACAGAACTGATACACTGGAGGACGCCTAAGGATAGATCTCCAATCTCTAACCAACCGATAGCTCTAAACGGCTCCATTTTTCGACCCTCCTTTTCTCTAAGATGGCTGTGGTATTTGTTCACCCCCACCTTGGAAACTACCCCCGACTTTACCAAACGACTCACAATGGCCTCGGGGGCTTTTTCTGCTATCAGAAGGCTTGCACCTCCTGGGATTGGAATGCCCCCTCACATGTGCCCAAGACTCACTATGGGCCTAATCCTTCCTGTCCTCACGTATGGAGCGGACCTCCTGGTGGCAACGTGCACCACGACGGACAAGATGCCTGTCCTGTGGAATAAAGTCATGAGGTGGGTCACAAACTGCTTCCGCTCAACCCCCACAACCATTCTGGCCATTGAGGCCTGCCTACCTCCCCTGGATCTGTTGAGCCCCTACCGCAGAAGGATGTCGGCGCTCAGTTTAGCCTGCTCCTCCCCTGCCTACAAGCCAGCGTCAGCCAGGCTCCCCCCTGACTTCCCCTCTTACACCCCCCACTCCGACAAATCCGTACACATGGAGCTGTTCAAGGGGAAAACCCAAAACTACATCCCTCTGGGCTGGCGCCAATACAAAGCTGCACAACCCATGAGGAGGCACTTACCCATTGACTCGCTAGTGCACCTCCTGCCGCAGGTACTGAGACAAACGACAACGTTCCCACCCGCCTACCCGGCCCTGGAGCTGGGGCTGGCTCCATTACCTCTCATCCCATCGAACTACAAAGCTCTCAAGGCCTCACTGTGAAACCGACTCCTGGAAGACTGGATACTCCAGGCCCCACCCCGTCTTTACTATCCATACAAGACCACGCTGAAGCCACACGCCTTTATGGGACACGACCGCTTTACTACGGGATGCATACACCAAGGCAGGGAAGGGAAAAGCTACCTGGCCGCGTACCACTCTTGGGACGACCCGCAGTCCTCCCCCCTATGCACCTTCCGCGAGGAGGAGGAGGAGACGTTCACTCACGCAATACTTCGCTGCTCTGCTAAGGCTGATAAGAGGACGCTCTACCTCCATGGGGTTTCCGACATCGGCCAAGGCGCACCAATCTGGTCCTCACTTCCTGCCATCATTAGACTCGCCAACTACATCCGCACTACTGGTACCGGATTCCCACCACCCATGCCGCCGATTAGGCCGCTCTCACCCCCTCAGGAGGACCTACCTCACCCCACTGCCCTGCTTTGAGTTCCATACTGTTGTTGATGAATTTTTTATGTTTTTTTTATGTTGAAAGTTTGTTGAATTTCTTTACTAGTTTGAGTGGTCACCATTTGATGTGCTTGCGACGGATTTGTTGCTTTTTGGAGATTTGAGCCCATGGTTTCTTTTGTTTGTTTGTTTAGAATTAAGGTTTTCTTTTTGCCATAGCTTACGCTGCATGCATGTTCTTGTACCTAACAAGCAATATATCATTAAAAAAAAAAGAAAAAAAAAAAAGAAAAAAGGAAAAAAGAAACAAATGGTGGGTCAGGGCACTACCCAACACTGGTGGCTGGGGACTTTAATATCCACCATCCACAGGCGGACCCCCTAAGGACTATTTCCTCAAACGAGTTCTCCACCTCCAATCCCTACTTCGAGCTAGCACTAGACTCTGGCTTTCAGCTCTCCAATACCCCAGGGGCCTACACTAGGTTCCCATTCGACCACAATACAAGACCAGGAGTTACAGACCTGGCCTTCACCAACGCCCCCCTCACTCGCCTTTTACACTCTTGGTCAACCCGCCTCTCAGCAACGGGCTCGGACCACCTCCCTATCGCCATCGTGTTTACTGCACCCCTCACGAGAATGACTACTCCATCACCATACTGGGCCTAGACGGACTGGGAAGTCATTATGGAAAAGTAGAAAGGCTCAAAGTTTCCGCCACCGCGTCCCCACCCCGCCGACCTCGATCCAGACAACTGGCTAGAAAGACACATGCACACCCTTACCACTCTTCTCAAATCATGCACCCAGACCAAGAAGATCACGATCCACTCAATACCTGGGTGGAGTATGGAGATAACCCACGTAAGACAAGCTCACCACCGTGCCTCACGAGCACACCGGAAAGAACGCAGACCAACGTCTTTCGACGAACTTAAGACTCACCGAAATTGGTACTTCAAGGCAATTAAGAAAGCCAAAGCCAACTACTGGAAAGACTTCGTAGCAGCAGTCACGCCACACACTGTCTGGAAGGCCAAGAAAGCAGCCATGGGAGGAGAGGGAGAACGATTCCCTGACCTCCCTGATGCAAACTCCCCATCACAGATTAACGAGGCTCTACTAGCCCATTTTGTCCTGCCTAAACCCCCTTCACAGTCGGTAGCCTACCCTCATTTTGACCCCGAACACCCTCCACTCACGCCTGAGGAGATCTCCTCCACCCTTGCGAGATCCTCCCACACATCGGCCCCTGGCCCAGACCAGGTCCTGTATGGTGTCTTGAAAAAAGTACATGCAATAAACCCTTCACTCCTCACATCTCTACTCGCCCCACTCCTTGCCTATGGACACCACCCAAAGAGCCCCAAGATGGCCAATGGAATCGTCCTACCAAAACCAGGCAAACTGGACTTCTCAACCCCTGCTTCGTTGAAGATCATAGTCCTCACTCGTGACATATTCGAAAATACTGGAAAGAGTGGTGGCTACCCTACTCTCCCTCAATGCCCGCGAGGTAGGGCTCCTCAACCCAAATCAATGCAGGTCGCTAGTTGGCCTTTCAACATTCGACGCCACGACTGCCCTAGTTCAGGAAGTTAGAGCACGACAAAACCCTTCCTCCAAGGCCTCCTGCTTGTTCTTAGACATAAAGGGGGGCTTTGATAATGTCTCCTCCAATCTTTTAACAGCCAAACTCAGGGCCACAGGCACTCCCAAGTACCTGGTTGCTTGGGTCCGATCTTTCCTCACAGACCGCTCCTGCTGCTTGTTGTTCCAAGGAGCACTGGGGGTGTTTGCCCCAGTGCAAGTTGGCACGCCCCAAGGATCTCCTGTCTCTCCTTTGTTATTTGTGATTTAAGTTTCTGAATTGCATGTTTCCATACCCCGTGGGGTAATCTTTTCCTACGTTGGTGATTTTTCAATTACGGTTTCAACTGCTTCTTATAGGGGGAATATTAGGTATCTTCAATATGTTTTTTCTTTGCTTCAGAGCAGGGCAGCGATGATTGGAGTTTCCTTTTCAATCCCCAAAACAGAACTAAGCCACTGGAGGACACCCAAGGACAGATCCCCAGTCTCTAACCAACCTATATCTCTTAATGGCTCAATCTTTGCACCATCTCCCTGCCTCAGGTGGCTGGGACACTGGTTCACCCCAACACTGGAAACAACAACCCTCGCCACCGAAAGACTCATGTAGCCTCGGGCACCTTTGCAGCCATCAGAAGGCTCGCTGCTCCGAGGATTGGAATCCCTCCCCGCATGTGCCGCAGGTTGGCTATTGGCCTCATCGTGCCGATCGGTACCTATGGGGCCGATCTTCGTGTACCGACGCTGGCCCCCGTGGACAAGATTTCGGTCCTGTGGAACAGGGTGATGCGCTAGGTGACAAACTGCTTCACCTCGACCCCCACTATCATCCTTGCTATTGAGGCATGATTCTCACCCCTCAGCCTACTGATTCCCCACAAGAGAAAGATGGCTGCACTGCGACTGGCCTGCTCCTCCCCTGCCTGCAACCCGGCATCAGCCAGGCTCCCCCCAGACTTCCCCTCATACAACTTGCACTCAGACAGGACCCAACATCCTAGGCTCCTCGAGGACAGGAAACAAAACTATGTTCCCCTGGGCTGGAGCCAGTCTAAGGCCGAACAACCCATGAGGAGACACCTACCAATAGACGCACTAGCACACCTGCTCCTGCCTGTGATGCGAGGGGATGTACCCCTCCCGGCCGCCTACCCTACCTTAGAACCAGGGCTGACACCGATGCCCCCGACGAACTCGAGCTACAAATTTCTGAAGGCCTCTCTTAGAGGGAGGCTCTTGGCCGACTGGATACACCTTGCCCCACCTCCACGATACTACCACTACAAACCCACACTTAAGCCCCATCCCTTCATGGGGCTCGATCGCTTCACAGCTGGACGAATACACCAGTGACGATCTGGGAAGAGCTATCTCGCACACACCACTGCTGGGATGACCAAGGGTCCTCCCCCCTGTGTACCTTTTGTGAGGAGGATGACGAAAGGTTCGGCCACATAATCCTTTACTGCTCGGCTAAAGCTGACAAGAGGTCGCTCTACCTCCATGGAGTCTCTGACATCGGGCAAGGCGCGCCTATTTGGTCTTCACTTGCTGCCATAATTGACCTTGCCAACTTCATCCAGACTACGGGTACTGGATTCCCGCCCCCCATGCCGCCGATTAAGCCCCTTTCGCCCTCTAGGGAGAGCTCTCCCTCCTCTGCTGCCCTGCTTTGATTTATATACTTGTTTGATGAATTTTACTTACTGCTTATGCGGGATGGATTTATTGTTTTCTTTACTTGTTTGCGTGGTCACCGTGGGAGGTGCTTATGATGAATTTGTCAATTTGGAGATTTGTGCCAATGGTTTCTTTTGTTTGTTTGTTTGGAATTAAGGTTTTCTTTTTGCCATAGCTTACACTGCATGCATGTTTTTGTACCTAACAAGTAATATATGATATATAAAAAAAAAAGAGAAATCATGGGTCAGGGCATGGCACCAGCTGCCCAGATCCACTCCTCTCCCCCCCAGAACCCAACACGGTCCTCCTCCATAGGCCCACTCGACCCCAACCTTTCTCTCCTTGGAAAGATGTGCAACCACACCACATCCAAACTTGCCACCAACCGAGACGTTTTCCCACAGCTCTGGGATGCTGATCTCCGAAGCCTGACAGCGGGAGAAGCCTCGGTCCTTCCCCTAATAATAACTACACCCAAAGGAATAGCAGCCCTCTATGATAGGATCGGCTCTATAGAAAGCAAACTTGCAGCTCAATCACAACAAGCCCATCTCAATGCAGGCCCCTCACTAGCAACAATTCAAGCCACAGTGGCTGATCTCTTATCCAGAGTGGCAGCCTTCCTCGCGGCAAAGCCCGCAGCGATGGCTCACCAACCCTAATCAGAAAAACAAACAAAACACGAGGGGAAAACACCAGTGGCCCCACCCATCTCGATAGCCAACCCCGAGTCCGACTTCGACTGTGACATCCCCCGCTATGACACAGCCACTGAGTAGTGGTATGGTAATCCCAACGCCTATGCAGTCAAGAACCCCAGATCCTGGGAGGCGCCAGCCTTCCGCGAGGGGAAATACAGAGCCTACTCTTTCACCTCCGGCCACCTAGAGCCGTCACGCAACAAGGCTCTCAGTAAAGCCAAAACCGGACCTTCAACATATACCCAGGCTGCTGCCGCGCAAGTGCAATCTGAGGGAAGGAAGTCTAGAAAACCAAAGGGAGGAGACAAAGCCTCCGCCTCTGCAGCCCAAGTCGCAGCGTTGATGGGTGCGGGCCCCTCAGTCTGAGGGCCACCCCCCCTTCTGGCAGCAGACAGAAAGTTCTTTTCACCCAGAGAGACTCCGCTCCCCCACCAAGATGCACTTAGGATAGTAGCAACAGCCCCTGACATAGCAGCCCAAGTACTTAAGGAAGCGAACTGCCCCCACCCACTATGCTTTGGCGCCTCGGTCAACGCTCACAGTACCCTCACTCTCACAACCGGCTCCCTACAGACACCAGCTACCGCCTACTCTGCATACTACGGCGCCCGTGCAGCGAGGTTCCACAAAGCGTTCCCAGTTGGAGATATCCCGCTCAGGCTGTTCAGACCGGCACCTAATGAAGTTCAACTAGCCATTCACGGTTTACCCATCTTGTTCCTACCGCAAGACCAGGAGGAGCTTCACTCCGAACTGGGAAACTCCACCCTAAATGCAACTAGAGTAACAATCTTTTCTACGAGATACCTCCAACCAAACCCTGAAATAAGGGCTACTAAGAACTCTACCTCTATTGTTATATCAGTTCCTCCTGCTGACGTTGTGAAAGTAGGAAAGACCATCTACCTGTACTCCAAACCCCGCACAGTGGACGTATGCCACTCTAAAAACCGCTGTATCCAATGCCGAAAGTGCTGGAAATTCGGACACCCCTCTCCTATATCCAAGCAGAGTACCTCGGTCTGCCCGCTCTCCTCTGGATCCCACCCCCGTTTGGCCCACCGATGCACGAATCCTACATGCCCGAAAGAAGCACACCTGAAAGCACCAGCTGCCTGCTACCTCACCTCGCCACTGAAATGCCCCAACTGCTCAGGGGATCATTCCGCGACCAATAACGACTGCCCCTCTCGACCCAAACCCCCGGCCAAGGACGACCTACTACCCAATCAAGAAGAAGAAGGGATGGAAACTGGCGAGAACAACTCTAGACCTGCCACTCCCCAGGGGAAAGGCAGACAGGCTGACACCAGCGTTGAGGAGACTCAAGGCCAATCGACCTCCCGCACCCTCCCATTGAGCCTGTTTAAGGCCCCTGTACCCAGCGAGTCGGCCCCCCTCCCGTGGGCTGACGCGTTTTCCTCTGAAGACCCCATTACAGGTGCATAAAGGTGGAGGACTCCTCCTGCACCCCGCCCATTGGGCCACCCAACCCATCCTTTCTTAAGCAACTTTTCTTTGTTCAACATAACTGTTTGGGAAGCCGGGATGTGTTTCTTTCTTTATTTAATAGCTTTCAATCTCTGAGAGCCCCCCCACACATAATACTGCTGCAGGACCCACCTGTGTACCGCAACAGATTACCCACTTTTGCATCTTTTAAATCATTTGCTCTGCCATTTAAACCAGGGACACCCCCCAAGGTGGCCACCTATATTTACGTGGACTTTTTGAACATGTTTTCAGTACTACCTTGTTTTTTCAACAGGCCTGATTTTATGGCCCTTGACGTTTACACTGCTTTGGGGCTTTTTGACTCCAAACACTCACAATTTAGGGCATACAACCTGTCCTCAATGGTTGGAACTTCCTCCAGAAACAGAACAGTTGATCCAAGTACTTGCTTCCCCCAAAACACCTTTCCAACACTCGTGGCGGGGGACTTCAACATCCACTACCTACTATTAGATCATCTAAGAACTATTTCCTTGAATGAATTCTCTACATCTAACCACTACTTCGAGCGAGCCCAAAACAGTGGCTTCAAATTCCGCAACACCCCTGCGGCCTACACCAGGTTCCCATTTGACCTCAACACCAGACCCGGAGATATCGACCTCGCCTTTTACCAACTCACACCTAAGTAGCTTTCTACAATCTTGATCAACCCGCCTTCCGGTGACCGGTTCCGACCACGTCCCAATCTCTATCACATTTGCGGCACCACTCATGAGACCGCCTCCTCCAACCCCGAACTGGGACAAGACAGATTGGAAGATCGCTGCAGAGCGGTTGAAAACCCTGTCATTCCCACCTCCACGCCCTCAACCCACCGACCTCGGTCTAGATAACTGGCTAGAAAGACACATGCTGACACTAAAGACACTGATCAGAGCTTGCACCCCAACCAAGAGAGTTTCCGTACACTCTAAGGCATGGTGGGACATGACGATCACCCATCTGAGACAGGCACACCACCGCGCCTCGTGGGCACATAGGAGAGACCCCACGACACAATCCCTAGAAGAACTAAGATCCCATCATAACCGATACTTCAAGGCTATTGAGAAAGCCAAAGCCAAATACTGGAAGTAGTTCCAGGCTAAGGTAACACCACGATCAGTCTGGAAAGCTAAAAAAAGCAGCCATGGGAAGAGATGTAGACAGATTCCCAGACCTACTGGGTGCAAACTCCCCAACTGAGATTAACGCAGCTCTACTAGACCACTTTTTCCCGCCAAAGACGCCATCGCAATCGGTAGCCTATCTCCGCCTCGACCCAGAACACCCGCTGCTTGCCCCAGAGGAGATCTCGTCTGCTCTCGGCCTTCTCCTCTAATACCTCAGCCCTGGGCCCAGACCAAATACTGTATGGTGTCGAGAAGAAGGTCCACGCCACTAATCCGACCATACTTACATCCCTTCTTGCCCTCCTTCTGGCATACGGACACCATCCGAAGAGCCTCAAAATGGCTTCCGAAGTGGTCCTGCCCAAACCAGGAACACCGGACTACTCTACACCTGCCTTGTTCCGAATAATTGTTCTACTGGAAACCTTTTCAGAGATATTGGAGAGGATAGTAGTAACCCGTCTTTCTCTCATAGTGCGGGAAGTGGGGCTTCTGAACCCTAATCAGTGTGGCTCATTCGCCTGTCTTTCAACCTTCAACGCAACTGCTGCCCTTACCCAAGAGGTTAAGGCAAGCCAAAAGCCCGCATCCCAGGCATCCTCCTTGTTTTTAGACATAAAGGGAGGGTTCGATAATGTTTCCTCTAGTCTTCTTACTGCTAAACTTAGGGCCAAGGGTACTCCCAGATACCTGGTAGCCGGGGTTCGTTCTTTTCTCACAGACCATTCATGCCGCTTTTTGTCTCAAGGGGCCCCTGGGGTTTTTTCTTCCATTCAAGTAGGGACACCCCTAGGGTCCCCTGTTTCTCCTTTGTTATTTGTGATTTATGTTTCTGAATTGCATGTTTCTATACCCCGAGGGGTGATTTTTTCTTATGTTGATGATTTTTCAATTACGGTTTCTACTACTTCTTACAGGGTGAATATAAGGTACCTTCAATATGTGTTTTCTTTGCTTCAGAGCAGGGCAGCGAAGATTGGAGTTTCCTTCTCAATCCCCAAGACAGAACTGATTCACTGGAGGACGCCTAAGGATAGGTCTCCGGTCTCTAACCAACCTATAGCCCTCAATGGCTCAATCTTCTCGCCCTCCTCCTCCCTAAGGTGGTTGGGGTATTGGCTTTCCCCCACCTTAGAGACCACCACCAACTTTATCAAATGACTCACGTTGGCCTCAGGGGCATTTTCTGCTATCAGAAGGCCTGCACCTCCTGGGATTGGAATGCCCCCTCACATGTGCCGAAGGCTCGCTATGGGCCTCATCCTTCCTATCCTCACATATGGAGCTGACCTTCTGACACCAACACTCGCCACAATGAACAAGATGTCAGTGCTGTGGAACAAAGTCATGAGATGGGTCACAAAGTGCTTCACCACAACCCCTATAACCATCCTGGCCATCAAGGCCTGCCTCCCTCTCTTGGATCTGCGGATCCCCCACCGCAGAAGGATGGCGGCACTCCGTTTGGCCTGCTCCTCCCCTGCCTACAACACGGCATCGGCCAGGCCCCCCCTGACTTCCCCTCCTACACCTCCCACCGAGACATGTCAGCAAATAGGAAGCTGCTCAAGGGGAGAATCCAGAACTACATACCTCTGGGCTGGCGCCAATACAAAGCCAAACAGCTCATGAGGAGACACCTACCAATCGACTCACTAGCGCACCTCCTACTGCCTACTTTGGGACAAACTACGACATTTCCACCAGCTTACCCGGCTCTAGAACCGGGACTGGCTCTCCTACCTCCCACCCAGACAAGCTGTAAATCCAAGACTCCGTTGCCGTTACAACCACAGCGAAAGAAAAAACCTCACCAAACTTTTCACCGACATTCTACCTCATTGGCCCACAACCAATTCTCACCGCTTCCCCTAACACTTTTAAAGACTTTTCATCAACAAATAATCCTCAATAATTTGTTTCCATCTACCTTTATCAACTGAGTTCATCACCCGTCCCCTCTGATGGCCCCCAGAGGCAGAGGAAGAGGCATGGGTGCCACAAACCCTCTTGCCACCCCTTTCAACCCCAGCCCACGCCCACAACAACACTCCTCACTAGCAGACACTGATATGGAAGAGGGTTCCCCCTCTCCTATCTAAACTGTTGTCGATACCAGCAATCCTCCAGACTCTGAGCCTGGCGAACAACCTCTTTCTTTGGAATACCTTGATGGAATCAGTGATAATCTCTTTGAGAGACAAAACGATGCCGCCAGAAACATCAATCAAATATCACACCACCTCCAAGCCCTTGAAGCCCATATGTTGGTTGTCCAAGAACGCCATATCAAAGATACTCAAGAACTTAAAGACCAAGTTGCCACCCTCACCACTGGAGTCACGGCCCTTCAGGCTCAGCTACAACAACACCCTAGCCCCCCTACCACTACCTCTCTACCAGCACCCCCACCACAGCACTCCTGGGCCCAAAAAGCTGCCAGAGCAGTCCCAGCCAAATCCTGTACCACTCCGCCAGCTAAAACTTCCACCCCCGCTGTTTTGACTAAACACGACCGTACCATTGTCATTGAAAGAGATGGAACCCCTCTTCCATAAGACACCAACCACCTCACCATCCGCGATTCTGTCAACACAGCAATTAAAAAGCAATGGATTTCCAACATAGAGTTCACACCCAACCACCATGTCCTCCTAATCACCAAGGATAACATTCCTGCCTCCACTGTCCTCAAAAGCCATCACTTTGCAATTGAGGAAGCCATTAGAACTACCGTTCCTGCTGCCAATGGCTTCAGAAAGGATGAAATCTGGCACAAGGTAATCATCCACGACATTCCTACTACCTCCACCTTCTCCCCTGTCCAAGCTGAGGTTGAAACCTTCAACCCTGACATCCACCTCCCCCGCCCTCCAAGATGGCTCACCACTGATGCCCAACGCAAGGATAAAACAGCTTCTACCATGGTCCTTACCATTGCCGGCAAAGACCCAACAGACAAAGCCCTCACCAGAGGCCTCTCACTCTTTGGAAGGAAATTCAAAGTCACACACTACCTCACCTTTGGTCCTGACACACAATGCTCCAGATGCTTGGAATTCGGACACCACCCTTCTCAATGCACTAAAACCCCCCGCTGCGCTATCTGCTCTCAAGAGCACCCAGCCCCCCTTCACACTTGCGGAAGATCAGATTGCCCCACCAAGGGCAAACCATGTCTACACACTACCATCCTCTGCCTCAACTGTGGCAACAATCACCAGGTTACCTCCAAGGAGTGTCCCACTTACCTTCACGCACACCAGGCAGCAACTGATAGGAGGAACAGAGCAGCTTAGGTGTCAATTACTTGTATTTCCTTTATTTGTTAGGCTTCAGGCGGGTAGGAGGATTTCCTTACTAAATTGTTGTTTGCGTTTTGGCCGCGGGTGCCTACTGCAAAGTTGACACTATCATATAAGAGATGGGATTTCGGACGGGCATATTTGTTGCCTTGAATATTTGTTTGTTAGTGCCGCTTCATAGCCTCTGGCTCCATAAGCGAGACAATGATAAATAATAATAATAATAAAGCTATAAATCCCTCAAGGCCTTAATGCAGGTTAAACTCCTTGCGGACTGGACCCATTAAGCACCACCACCCCGCTACTACCCATACAAAGCAACGCTGAAGCCGCACATCTTCATGGGATTGGACCGCTTCACAGCAGGATGAATACATCAAGGAAGGGCCAGGAAGAGCTACCTGGCCGCGCACCACTCCTGGGAAGACTCTCAATCCTCCCCACTATGCACCTACTGTAAGGAGGACGATAAAACGTTCACCCACGTAATACTTCAATGCTCGGCTAAAGCTGACAAGAGAATGCTCTACCTCCACGGAGTTTCAGACGTCGGCCAAGACTCACCTCTTTGGTCCTCATTCAAGCCGTTATGGGCCTTACCAACTACATCCGCACGACTGGTCCTGGGTTCCCCCCACCAATGCCGCCAATTAGGCCACTCTCACCCACTGTAGAGGAGCTTTCCACCTCCTCCACTGCTCTGCTTTGAGTTCTGTATGCTGCTGATGAATCTTCTTGGTAACTTGACTATGAATATTTGTTGATTTCCTTACTGGTTTGAATGGTCACTGTTTGCGGTACGTGCGACGGATTTGTCGATTTGGAAATTTGTGCCGATGGTTTCTTTTGTTTGTTTGTTTGGAATTAAGGTTTTCTTTTTGCCATAGCTTACGCTGCATGCATGTTCTTGTACTTAACAAGCAATATATGATTTAAAAAAAAAAANAAAAAAAAAAAAAAAAAAAAATACTAAAACAGGATATAATGAATATCTTACATCCCAATAATCTACATACCTAAATCTTATCTTTATTGTTCTACATCAGATAAACAGATTATCTATGATTCTAATCCAAATATAGTTATAGTTGGCATTGCCAGTTTATAAAGTCTAGACTCTGTAACCTCCAAACTTTGGTTTTCAAGTCTGGATTTTAAGTCCAAATCGTTGCCTATTCCTGGCCTGCCAAACAGGCCCTTAGTTTCTATCAAGATTGATAAGACAATTTGCAGAATATAAGTTTTTGGTTTCTGATTTTTCCAGATAAGGAAATCCTATAAACTACAAGCCTATTTTCAAGTGAAAGGATTTGTGATTATTAAGCTATTAGCGGTTTGGGTGAATGTAATACATTTCTGACAATTGCACCAAAAATGGAATTTTTCAAATCCTGTTACATTAACTACAAATGTAATTGAATCAAAAAACCCTGTATATTATTTTTAGTTATTATTTCTTCAACTGCGGGGTTTTTTTAATTCAGTTACATTGGTCATTTTTAACCCAACTGACTTTGAAAATCTTCAATTTTCTGGTATAGGTTTTGAAGTGAGTGAACTACACCTTTTTGTATTTATTCTTAATTCAAGCATGAAATCTAGTAGTTTTATATAATATTCCTTGCTGATAGAATTCTACAATTTAGTCAGTGTACTCAGCATGATATGTTACAAGGTTTCACAAATTTCCTTACTAAAATTAAAGATCATGTTACAAAAACCTAATCTCCATTCACCAAGTTGAGTTTGACTTAGTTAAATAAGTGTGACTAATGTAGTACTCTTTGTGCATTTACACTACAAGTACAATTTTTTATATCATCAAGGCTTTATCAGGATAAGTACAAAGGCAAAGAAAAAACCTGTTTGTCATTCTCATTCATTTTCTCTGTCAGAAACAGGGCTTTTCTCTTCATATGCACTTATCGTTATAAAGCCTTAGGGGGTGTTTGGCAAACGTAATTGTAATTTGCAAATCACGTTTTTGTGATTTCAAATCACAGGTTTAAATTCTATAATCATGTTTTCTTCAAATCATGATTTGAAAATACAGCTTGCCAAACACCCTATGATTTGCTTTTGATTGTGATTATGATTGAACTTTGTAAAATTTGGCCAATATTTTTTTTCTCCAATATTGTTATATTTTTAACAAGCTTACTGTAAGTCCTGAAGTACAACTTGAACAGCATTACAATATAATTTTTTCATTCTCATTTTCCACTTAATTCTTGTATATAATGCTCGTACAAACTTGTTACGATTCCTAACCGATATTAGTTCTCAGCAACAGGTAGACAATACTTCTCTATTCATTCTCTCTCAATGATACCTCTTAGGCTGATGCCTACTATAAGGTGGGAGAGACTCTTGTGTCTCTAGTCCTTATCGCCTATAGTACTCTTTCTCCAACTCTACTCATGTAGTAGAGTTCTCATCTTCGCAGGTAATGATTCGTAAAGGGTGTAAAGGTTGTATGTTCGCAAAAGCATAAAGTAATAAGTAAGGAAATAACTTAGAATAAAGCGTGAAGAGCCTATCTACTCGGTCCTAATGACCTCCACTTATAGTTGCCCTTCACACCCCTTTGACTCACTCCTCAAGTCACGTGCCACATATGACTCACAACTGTGAGTCATATCAAAACAGCATAAACTAGTAATATGACCAAAGTGGTTATATGTGCAAAACCGATGACCTCTAGTGAGGTCATGTGCGAAACAAAACATACCTACAACTCATAACTATGAGTCATGTGAAACCCCTTTCTCCTCGCTAAGCCACATTCGTGACATTAGCTCCTCCCTGGCTAAGCTCGAGTCTTTTCGAGCTTAGAATCTCTCATCATGGAGGCGGTCCGCGAACCTCCTGAAGCGTTTGGAGCTGTTAGTCACCTCCTGACTGTATCCGCATACTTCATCCATGATAGCTTTCTCTTTGAGCCATTCTTTCCACAAGGCCTCCCCCCCCTTCTCTATCTTCTTGTTGTACAGGGCCCGGATTATTGCCATTCTCCTCGTTGCTCTGCTGATCATTTGCTGGAGTGTCTTCTTTTCGATCTCCATGTGGGTGATCATTTCTTGTTACCTTTTCATATCTTCCTCTAACTGATCGGTTGATCTCCACAATCACTCGACCATTAGGCGTAATTGTTCCTTAGATACAAAGGTTTTTGTATCCCCCCCTTCCCAGGTTCTGTCCTCGGAACCTCTTGGGTCGCCTGCTTGGCTTCCCATTGTTGCCTGCGATGGCAAGAGCAGTATCTGCGCATACAGTTCTGCCAGGAAATCTTATAGTGTGAGGGGCCGGTGGGCGGCAGTTGTCGTTGTGTTGCTCATTCAGCCTGGATTGGAGTGGCTTGTGGCAACTGCCTTGTCCCTGACCTCTTGCTCAAGAAGAAGTTGGTTCGCTGTTTTCCATCTAGGTGCACTGGGTACCCGTCGTCTGTGCATGCTGTCCAGTGAGAGACAGCATAGTTTCTTTCATAGTCATTGACCACCTTGGCCCCCTCAGCCTCGATGGTCTTCTCCTCTTCCTCCTTCTTGATTCTGACTTCTTCTTCAGCTGCAGCCCACTTGGCTGTGTCGAGTGGAGGGCTCATGGGGCTACCCACGAGCTCAAAGTCGTCTGGAGCGTCCATGACACTCAGTTGATGGCTTCTGCAGATAGCATTGATGGAAGAGAATGATGGCATCTTGAGTGTTTACGAAGTTGGTAGCGGAGTACTACTCTTGATCGCGTTCAGCCAAGTAACCAGTCCACTTAGCACTGTATTGAAGGTTACCGTATTGTGTATGAGAGTCGATTTCTTCATCACCTTTGTATTCGGGCTGTCCACCTAGTGCAATAGGCGGGGGAGGTGTAATCGTTCGTGAAGGAAGCTTGTTGTTTTGACTGAGTTCCAAAAGCGAGATGTGGAATGTATTGTGTATCTTCATGGATGGAGAAAGGTCGAGTTTATATGCTCGTTTCCCTACTCTTTCCGTTATTGCAAATGGCCCACTTTCTTGTAATCCAATTTCTTGGATTGCCTCGTCGTCTGCATATTCCTTGGTAGCAATCACCGCTTGTCCCCTTGTTGTAGGTGTGGATCTGGTTTTCTGTGCTGATCGTAGTTTTCATTTTGTCGTAGTTGTACTGTGGTTATCTCCCCTCGTAGAGTGTCGTGCAATTGACTCATATCATCTTTTCCTGTTATCAGTCCTTCAGTTGTATGACATATGGCCTGATATTCTGGGTCAGGACTGTAGTTTGCGTAGAAGAGTGTCGTCTTAATCGTTTCTCGGTTTCCATTGTTGTATGCAAACTCTGCTATTGGTAATAGCTTGTCCCAGTTGTCTTGCTGATAGTTGATATAGGTACATGAATATTGTTCTAATATGCCATTCATTCGTACCATTTTTCTATCCGTTTTTGCGTGAAAGGCTGTAGATAGCTTCCTCTTGATTCCGAGTCCTTCCGTTATCTCCTTCCACATTCCTGACATGAATATGGATCCTCGATCGGTGATGCTGTCTTTCGGTAGTCCCTGTAGTTGCAAGATTTCTTTGATGAACGTTGTTGCAAACTGCCATGCCATTATATCTATTCGAGTTGGCATGAAATTACTTATTTTAGTCAGGAGATCCACTACAACCAAGATTGAGTCATATCTGTTGGCCTTAGGTAGGTCCGTCATGAAATCCATAGATGTGGATGCCCATGGTTTTTCCAGTACTTTGTTGGATTTCAACAGCCCATGTAGTGCATGTCGCACCACCTTTGTTTTCTGACATGTGTCACAGTTTTTGACGTATTGTTTGACTGACTCCCTCAGTCCCAGCCCGTAATAATCCTGTCCAAGCAGCTCTATTGTTTTAGCCGTCCATCCATGTCTTGCTGGTTTATCGTCGTAGTGTTTCCTGATAAGGTTTGTTCTTATCTTTCCATTTTCCGGTATCTATATCTTTCCATCGTACCAAAGGTAGTGGTCCTTCCCTTTGCATAGGCCTACGGGCACCCCTTTTCATTGCTTGTTTCCTCTTTCCAGGCTCTCCGTTATTTCTCAGAATTCTATCTCTCCTCCGATTGCCTTTCGCAGTTCTTCATCGGCCTCATCCTGGATCTCTGTCATCTCCACAGCTTCGAAGTATTCTTTGGGAAGCAGAACTCTATTTTTCTTCTTAATTCTTTCGTCCTCTTTGTCTTGTAGTTTATTGCTTGTGATCCTAGTTAAGGAGTCCAGTTTTCCTCCTTCTTTTCCAGGTTGGTATTCGATTTTGAAGTTATCTTTGCTCTGACTTTCCATCCATCAGATTTGTCTGTCGTTGAGCTCCTTCGTCGTCATGAAAGCGAACCAGGTTATTGTGGTTGGTTAGAACTCTGACCTTGTAGTCATTGTTCTGTATGTATCTTCTCCATTCCTCAAGTGCGTGAACTATCGCTAATAGCTCTTTGTTGGCAACATCGTGGCTGAATTGGACTGGTATCATTGTCTTTGATTGATACCACACAGGGCGCCATTTTCTGTCTTCGCATTTCTGAGATAAAATTCCTGTACTGACATATTTTGATGCATCCGTCTTGATTGTTGTTTCTCTTCATGGGTCGACATGCACCAATATTGGTGCTGTCGTAAGTCTGGTTCTGATATCATCATAGGCCTTCTGATCCTTTTCTCTCCCTTCCCATTTGACATCATTCTTAGTAAGGTTGTATAGAGGTTTCGCCATTGTGCTGAATCCATCCATAAACCTTCAGTAAAAGTTGCAAAATCCTATAAAGCATAGGATGTCTGTTTTGTTGTTTGGTTTTGCCCAGTCCCATATTGTTGCCATTTTGACAGGGTCCACTTGGACTCCCATTCCGTTGATGATGAATCCAAGGTATTCTGTCTCCGTTTTGTGGAATTCGCATTTGGATCGCTTGATATTCATCCCCGATTTCTGAATTTCATTTATAATGTTGCTGACGTCCTTTCTGTATCGTTCCAGGTTTTCCAAATATATGAGTACATCGTCTAGGTAGACTATGCAACATATATCCCAGAATTTGTTGAGTACCTAGTTGATCCATGATTGGAATGATACTGGTTCCTTGGTCAAGCCAAATAGCATAACCAAGTACTCGTACATTCCGTATCTTGTTGCGAAGCTCGTTTTCCTTTCATCTTTTTCCTTTATCCGTATATTGTGGTCGGCACCCTTGATGTCCAGTTTGGTGAAATATTTTGCATTCTTAATCGATCCAGTTCTTCCCCGATCAGTTGTAGCGGGTATCGATCCTTCTTCGTTACCGAGTTGAGTGCTCGATAGTCTACGCATAGCCTAATCTTTCCATCCCCTTTCTTGACGAATAGGATGGGTGATCCTACAGACAAGAACGAGTGTCGTATCCATCCTCTCGTCATATTTTATTGAATATATCCTCGTAATTCCTCCAACTCCTTTTACCCCAGTGGGTAGAGGCCTTGATAAGGAAGCTTCTTCTTTGCTTCCATTTTCTCGTCGGTTTTTGATGTTGATCTCCCGGTCCACCCCTAGTCTCCTTGGTGGTGGTCGATCCGCTTCCTTTGCCAGGAATATGTTCGTGAATTGATGGTATTCATGTGGTATTATGTCGTACTACTGCCTCTCTTTTCGTTGGTGTTTCTGTAATATTGCCAGCTCAAAGCTGATGTTGATCTATGCCAGTTCTATTTCTTCTTCTTTCGCGTTCCATTTGAGGATCTCCGTGAGGTCTCCTCTCTTATAATATGGGCCGAAAGCGTCTGCTGATATTTCTCGAATCTGAGCTGATTCCTTTTTCTTCGTCTTTGAGCTATCTGTGCTACCAAAGTCCTTCATTCCTCTCTTGGCATCTCGAAGTTCTCGTACTTCATGCACCTCTTCTGTGTTGATCTTCTCGATGATCAACTGTGCAATCCAGTCTCCTTTTCGAATCTCTTGGTCGCTATCTCCCAGGTTGACTAGAACCACCTTGATCTCTCCAGTATAGTCAGCATCAATGTCCCCTATATTGGCAATGCATCATTTATTGACTGCCAGTCAACTGTATAGTGCTATCCGTCTATAGGTACCAGGAGGTAATCCTACCACTATTCTGGTTGATATCGTATCTTGACTTCTTGCTTGAATCGTCTTATCTTGGTCGGCGTATAGATCATGTCCTACTGCTTGTCTAGAGCCCTTTGTTGGTCCCTGCGCCTTCTCATGCATCTTCTTATATCTGATTCCTAGATCCGGTTCTTCTCTGAGTTGGTCGAATCGTGCCTTTAGGTTCTCCTCTTGTGCTTCTCTTTCTGGTGTCACATACACCACTGGCGAACTGTTGCGACATCCTGTCATGCATCATTCGCTAGCAAATGTAATCTTGTTGTTGTCCCAGTCGATCATGGGGTTTTTTTGTCGTAACCATGGCATCCCTAGGACAAGCTCATGGTTCTTCAGGTTCGCAACCTGGAAGGTTGCCTCTTCCCTATGACTTCCTATGGCCACAGGTACCTTCACTTTATGGGTTATTGCTCCCATAGTGCTGGGTTTTCCATCCACTAGATAAACCTGTCTCTTCTTTTGTGTCAGTGTTAGGGGCTAGTTGTATTTGTCGCAGATTTCCTTGTCGATGAAATCTTCGGTTGCCCCTGAGTCGAGCATCACATGTATCGTAGTGCCTTTCTTTTTCCTGTCGTATAGTATCCTCTTGATCATAATATAATCTCCTTCTTTTTCCAGTAGTGCCCTGTAATAGTTTGCCGTAATGATCTTTTTCGTTCCGTTCCTGTCCTCCCTCTTCCTTCCCATGGTTTTCGTCCCCTTCTTGTCCACCAGACCATCTCTTACTGGGGACCGTCTTCTTTTTCCGGTTGATCCCCCTCCATGGTCATCTCCCTCCAGTTGGTCCTTTTCTGTTGTCAGATTCAGTTATTGCCTTGGGCAGGTGTAACTGGTTTTGATCCGTTATCTGGTTTATTTTGGCATTCCCAGATCCGATACCCTATTTCACTGCATCTCAAGCAGAGATTCTGATCTCTTCGCTTTCTCTATTCTTAGTTGGACAGATTAAGGGGTTACCGTATGTGAGCTTTATTCATTTCCAACTCGCGGTCGATATTGGGCTTGAAACTCCCTTTATAGAGTCAGGATGTCAGCCTGAATGTTCCGTCTGTGTTCCTTGGGGTGGAGGTTTCATTCATTTTCCCGTGTTTATCCTTCTTTAAACTTTTTAGGATCGCCAACCGGGTTTCCTTTTAGTTGGTCCCGGCTGCCAGTTCTTTGACCGTGTTGGTTGTGGAGTCGTAATGTTAGAACTCCTTCTGCAGTTTTTCTGACATGCCTCTATATAGGTATTGTGATGCAGTTGCATCGTCCAATAGTACTTCCATCGAGTGGAGTCTGAACTCGTTACAGTATTCTGATGTGGATCGGGATGCTTGCTCCATATTCATTACATAGATCGTAGCTGCACCCCGTGGGTCCACTTCTCTCAACTGCCTCTTAATTGCTGCCTGGAAATCATGCCAGTTCTACCACTCCATTGGTTTGTTGTCCTCCCTATATAGTATGAGCCATTTGCTTAAGTTCCCTCTCGGGAGACTCGCAACGTAAACGATTTTTTCTGCGTCATGTCCCTCTTGCCAGTCCATGGCTCCCAAGTAGATTGTTAATTCGGCCATCCAATTTCGAAGTTGGTGTCTGTTTCCCGCATATGTCTCTAGTTGCTCGACTTTGGGTCGATGTTGGCCCATCAGTCAGAGGATTTGCTCTATTTGTTCTCGACTAAACTCTAGCGCTGCGCCTGTTGTTGGACCAGGTATTGGGCAAGCCCCTTCTCCTCTAACTGGTCTGGGTGCCTCCATCCTTTTGTCCTCATCTGCCCTGAAGCTGGATCCCTCATTGACAGATCGTTCATCTGGTATTATCGGACTTGATGTTCGTCAGAGTTGTGATACCGTTAGTTGTAATTTGTCTGCTACTTCTGATAGCTCTAAGGATTGGTCTTCAAATTATTATTATTTATTATTATTATATCTCATTACGCTTATGGAGCCGCAGTGGCTATGAAGCTAACTAACATACAAAAAAATACACCACGCAAGGGTGCCGGTCAGATATCCCATCTCATATTGAAAGGTAGCAACGTTCGATTGGGCCAGCTCATGAGCCATAATGACAAAAAAAAGAAAAAAAGAAAATCCTCCAAGCCGCCAGATGCCTAACAAATATAGGAAACAAAAATAATATCCCTAAACAGTCCTGTTCATTCTCTCAGTTGCCGCTTGGTGTGCTTTGAGGTATGTGGGACATTCCTTAGAATTATCCTTGTGAGAGTCGCCACAGTTGACGCATTTGATGGTGGTATGCAAACATGCTTTGCCCTTGGTAGGACAATCTGATTTGCCGCAAGTGTGGAGGTGTGCCGGGTGTTCTATGGAGCAAATGCTGCAATGTTGGGTGCCGGTACACAGAGAAGGGTGGTGGTCAAAGGCCAGGCATTTGGTGCATT
Organism: Tuber brumale; assembly: GCA_014065205.1. Lineage (NCBI taxonomy): Eukaryota > Fungi > Ascomycota > Pezizomycetes > Pezizales > Tuberaceae > Tuber > Tuber brumale. The sequence continues at coordinate 126,258 of JACCEG010000107.1, read as the reverse complement.
GGGTGTCAGGACCAAAGGACAAGTAGCGTTGCACTTTGAACTGTTTCCCAAGTAGTGAGAGGCCTCTGCTGAGGGCTTTATCTGTTGAGTCTTTGCCGGCAATAGTGAGGACCATAGCTGATGCTGCTTTATCCTGACTTTGGGCTGGGGTGGTGAGCCATCTAGGAGGGCGTGGGAGGTGGATGCCTGGGTTGAATTCTTCAATCTCAGATTGAATAGTGGAAAAGGTGGAGGATGTGGGGACGCCATGGAGGATGACCTTGTGCCAGATTTTGTCTTTTCTGAGGCCAATGGCTGCAGGGATGGTGGCTCTAGTTGCTTCCTCAATTTCAGAACGATGCGCTTTGAGGACAGAGGTGGCAGGTGTGTTATCCTTGGTGAGGAGGAGGACATAGTGGTTGGTGGTGAATTCGATTCTTGCAATAAGAGGTTTCTTGATTGCATTGTTGATTGCATCGCGAATGGTGAGGGGGTTGGTTGTATCAGGTAGGATAGAGCCATCTCTTTCAATGACAATGGTACGGTCGCACTTGGTCAAAACAGCTGGGGTTGATGTTTTGGCTAGTGGAGTGGTAGAGGATTTGACTGGGACTGCTCTGGTAGCTCTTTGGGCCAATGTTTGTTGTTGTGGGGGGGCGGGCAAGGTGGTTTGTTGTGGTGGGGGGGGTTGTTAGTGGTGGAGTTGGTACTGCAGGTGTTCAACCTGAGAGGTGAGGTGCGCAACTTGGCCTTGAAGTGTTTGGATGTCTGTAATATGGCGATTTTGAACCATTATGAGGTGTTTCTGCAGGGCCTGGAAGCCATCTTCAAGGTGTTGAGTACGAAGTGAAATGCCAAGGTTGGTGTTGGAAATGCCTTCAGCCAAAGGCCTTGGTGCATATGTAGGGATGGAAGGATGATCTTCTGTAGAGGTGGTAGAGGCGGGAGCAGGCACAGTCTGGACTGGAGAGCCTGGTTCTTCCTCCATGCGTGTGTCCTCAGGCGAGGCTGGGTTGGAAGGTGGGATGGGTGGGTTGAAGGGGGCTGCAAAGGGGTTTGCACCACCCCTCCCTCTGCCCCTACGTCTATTAGATATCAGAGGGTTGGGAAATGGGACTCAGTTGATAAAGGTGATAAAACACAAATGAGGGGGGATGATTTGTGGTTGAAAAGTCTTTAAAGTGAAAAGGTGAAGCGGTGAGGAATGGTTGTCAACCAACGAGGTGGAAGCTCGGCAAGAAATTTGGTGTGGTTTTTTCTTTCGCTGTGGTTGTAACGGCAACGGAGTCATTGGTCTTCAAAAGTGTAGTCCATCTTCTTATCGTCTAAGTATCGCTGTAAGTGACGCTTGGTAATGTTACAATCCCTAACCGACATTAGTTCTCAGCAATGGGTAGATGATACTTCTCTATTCGTTCTCTCTCTCAATGATAGCTTATAGGCCAATTCCTACTATAAGGTGGGAGAGACCCTTGTGGCTCAAGTCCTTATCGCCGATCGTACTCTTTCTCCAACTCTACTCATCTAGTAGAGTTCTCGTCTTCGTAGGTAATAATTCGTAAAGAGCGTAAAGGTTTTATATTCGTAAAAGCATAAAGTAATAAGTAAGGAAATAACTTAGAATGAAGTGCGAAGAGACCATCCACTCGGTCCTAACGACCTCCTCTTATAGTTGCCCTTTATACCCCTGTGACTCACTCCTCAAGTTATGTGCCACATATGACTCACAACTGTGAGTCATATCAAAACATCATAAACTAGTCATATGACCAAAGTGGTCACATGCCCGAAACCCATCACCTCTAAATGAGGTCATGTGCGAAACATGACATATCATCATAACAATATCATATGACTAAAGTGGTCATATGTGGGAAACCCATGACCTCTAGTGAGGTCATGTGCAAAACATAACATACCTATGACTCATAACTATGAGTCATGTGAAAACCCTTTCTCCTCGCTAAACCACCTTTGTGACAAAACTTGAATATTTAAAAAAAAAAATTAATACTATGGCAGAATTTTTATTCTAATGATTTTGTATATACTTATCAAATACATTTATCATCTCTGATCCCAAATTGTAGTCAAATCAAGCACCAATTCCCCAAAAGTCTCTTGTCTTTCCACATCTGATATTCTAATAGAGCTCATAGATCATAAAAGTTTAAGGCTACAAGTAGTGAGAATAGAATTGGTTTTCTGGCTCAAAAAATATTTCATGGAAATCATGAAATCAAACCCCAGATCAAATCATCTTTTCAAATCATGATTTGCAAATCACAATCACGTTTGCCAAACACCCCCTTAGGGATTTGGAATTGATAAAAATTCTGACACTCGCTTTGGCGTACTTGAATCATACAGACGAGGTGATTGCTACTGGACCCTAACCCTCCCGTTGCGACCTGTGGCATGGAAAGAAAAAATAGCCAACCCAACACCCCACTGTCTCCACCAGTACCCCTCTCCCTTTCTTTTAACTGCTCTTGCGGGGACATCATAGTGCCTTGAAATTCTTAGCGAATCCACCTCGCTTGCTACACAGCCTCTTCCTCTTTCTTTTTTTCTCAACCTCACCCTACACGAGTCGGTTTTTATTTTATTTTTATCGTTTGGTACATAAATACTTCAATTTCACACAATGGGTTTTACTGAGGCCCGTTTGTCCGGTTCGTTTTCTCTCACCTACCCCACTGCAAGCGATTGGTCAAGTGTCACAATACACTTAAGTCGACTGACGAGAATAATGAAATCAAAGACCTGAACGGCAGGCTCGAGACAAGAAGCTACATCGCCGGCTACGCTCCATCCCAAGCCGATGTTATCATCTACAAGGCACTCTCTGGAGCACCCGACCCGGACAAGTTCCCCCAAGCCGCGAGATGGTATAAACATATCGACTCCTACCAGAACGACTTCTCCAGCCTCCCCGGTGATGCCTCTGCTGATGTCTCTTCGTACATCCCTGAGGCCACCGCTTCTGCCGCTCCCGAAGCTGAGGAGGATGAGGTTGACTTGTTTGGGTCTTCAGATGAGGAGGTTGATGAGGAGAAGGAGGCCCTTACCAAGAGGAGATTGGAGGAGTATGCTGCCAAGAAGGTGGGTTTCCTTGTACACCTTTATTGTTACTGCCGTGGGGTTTTAATTCTTGGCTAATCGAGTGGAATAGGCTGGCAAGACTAAGCCTGGTATGCTCTTGTTATCCCCTAGCTGGGGGGATTGTTACTGATTGATATTAGCGGCAAAGTCTGTTGTCACTATGGAGGTAAAGCCGTGGGATGATACTACCGATATGGTTCGTTTCCTTGTTTCGCCTTGGTGATTTTCGTACTGACTTCCCAATAGGCCCAGTTGGAGCAGAACGTCAGAGCGATTGAGCAGGGTAAGATTTGTCATTTCCAATTCTTAGTTGTTCATAAACTAATGGCCTGCAGATGGGCTTGTTTGGGGAGCTTCCACCTTAGTCCCCGTCGGTTTCGGTATCAGGAAGCTGCAGATCAACTTGGTTGTCGAGGATGAGAAAGTTTCTCTTGACGATCTGCAACAGGAGATCGAGGGTGACGAGGATCACGTCCAGAGCACTGATGTAGGTCCCTTGCATACCTCATGTTACCGCATTGCTGAAATTAGAGGGCAGATCGCTGCTATGCAGAAATTGTAAAGTGCCCGTGGGTGTTTTGTCACGGGAGGCGCCTGGACCATGTCATATTTCAATCGCAGCCTAGATAGACGACCGGATGGGCGAATTAGGGTTTGAAGGTCTGAATGCCTGTGACATTGAGGTGATATCTATGCAAACGCTTGTGCCCGGATTCTACCAGCTTGATCGCGGCCATTTTGAAAAATCTCCAATGTCATATCGTATCGTACAGAGGGAACCTGACATCCATAGCCCATCCATCCATTAACCTTAATTCCCCACCTATCTAGTCCAACACAATCCATTCCGCTCACTAAGTGTTTCAAGAGGAAGAACCCTCCTCCACAACTTTAACCCACTTGACAAATTCGGCCCGCTTAGCCTAGCCCACAGCCAAACAATTAATTAACCCATCAACCGCTCTCAACTCAACCCCAACTCCGGAGGGAAGGCAGAAAAGATACTAACCCTAATATCAAGAAAGCCCACCCGCTCCTCCAGATAGCCGAACTGCCCATACCCCTTCTCCCGCTCCAGCAACCCGCTCCACACGCTCCAGGAGATGGGCTTCAACTCCTCACGATTTCCTAGCACAATGCCGAGGCACAGCAACACCACCGAAACCAGCGTCTCGATCGCCACGTCCAGCGGTAGCGAGGTAGTTGGCATTAGAAGGGAGTGTTCGTGCGCGGAGTAGCAGCTTTTTATTTTCCAGGAGGGTTAGCCTGGAGAAGAAAGGGTGGTGCGGGGAGGGTACGCACGAGTGGATTAGGAGAAGAGACGAGAGGGATATTAGCGCTCCTGAGGCCATTTTTCTTCTTTTTGACAATTGCCGGCGGTAGGTGGTGGTTTTTCGTGAATCTTTTTCGGTTACTGGTGAGGTCCGTGGATTTGATGATGGGCGGTTTGGTAAGTACCGTATGATAGTTGTTTGGTTAATTATGAATGAAGACACGGGTTTGTTATTTCTGAATGATTACCCGGCTTTTGGATGTGGTCATTTGGTGTCACTCGGTGTTGGGGTTTGGTGGAATTGCGCGTAATATGGTCCGGGAGTGGGTTGTGATATGGCATGGTGGCGGATAGTGGTCGGTGTTGGTGAGGTATCATAGGATTTTATTTGTATATTTATGGAATTGTTCCGCATGGATGGAATGAAGATTATGGGTGAGGTAAGTTTTTATCACTTAGGCTTCGATTTTAGGCCGCGAGTTCCAGCCGCCATTCAAAATAGGGAGGTTCCGTGGGGAGTCGGGGACATGAAATTGAGCTTGTATGGTTCATGAGTTAGCGTAAGCTTAAGACTAAGCTATATGTTAGAAAAGCGGCTGGTTGGGTTCCGTGAGGGCTGCGGGTGGGTGGCCATTCTACTCGGGTATGGACGTGGGGGACCGGACAGACAGGGTTTCCAGAGGCCTGACCGTTATACCCTCATAGGAAATAAAAGGATATATCATGTCTGGAATGAAAATTTCTCAGACAAGCAAGAAGCTTTGACTCCTCTAATCCCTGGCTGTCCGGTCTCCCACGTACGTACCCGAGTAGATGTCTATATAAATTTATCACCTACGTTGAAGTGCAGGGTGCTGAAATATTTCTCCTAGCCCTCAGAACCTCCTTTTCTCCCTGCGGCGGCTGGGCCGTTTATGAGACGGGGCAAACATTCAGGTTCAGGCTCACACATAGCAAGGCCACATCATGAGAAGGGAATAGTGCGTTAATTGCCATTAAAAAGAATAGTACTTGTGTTTAGACAAACAAACAGAAGAAATCGCGGGAATGCCTTGACTCTAGGAGATAGCAAAAGAAAGAGAGGTGGTGTAAAGTGTCATGAATATCGTACTCAGCTCCAAACCAATTTCTAAACCAAGTCCCGTCTATAATAAGATCTATCGACTAAAAGCAATACAATCCTAGTCGCCCGCTCCCGCGGCTCGCATCCCCGGGGCACAAACTGCGTCGCAGTGGCATTCAAAAGCCCGCCACTCGGTACATAGAATAAAGATCGCCGGTCCTGCATATCCCCTACCAAAGGCCGGTGCCGAATAATCACGCCGAAATCCCACACCCTTGACACTCATCGGGCATATCAATGCTCGCCCAAACACTCCGCACATGGCAGGGTCGTTGAAATAGATACCCTGAACTGCAGTGCTTCCCAAAGATATACTTGACGTGACCGCAGGTCCATATGTGTTTGTAATACAGGCACATTATCGTTCTATTCGTGTGTGTTTCGTGTTCCTGGAACCGCGAGGACGTGCGTGAGTGCGTGCAGGTGGTGGTGCAGAGCTCGGTCTAGGTGTGAACATCGAACCTTATAAACAGCTAGAAAGTAAGTTCCAGATGTTAGAAAGCAGAGTGCAACGTGGAGTATGATCTGTGGGAACCATGCTGTTGTCCGCTCTAGGCCCTATGCCGCTGATCTTCATGTTTAGCCCAGCAGGAATCCCCGGCCATCTGCATCCCCTGGGCTGCCCTGGGCAAGCGAGTCAAAGCGTGGAGAGACACTTTTCAAAGTGCAATTCGCTGTGAGCTTGTTCGGGAGCATGGAGAATGCACGGCCTCCCTGGCGGAAGAATGCGTGGTGCTGGGTCAGAGGTTAGATACAAGATACTTTATCGACGAAGGGGTTTGATAGAGAATTTGTGGGAAGTAACATCATTCCGAAACATCTTCGCAGGCAAGACTTCTACCTAACGTATGTTTGTATTGTGGCTATAGCTCCCCTTCCCCTTGCATCCTTAGGAGTACTGTGTCCTGGACACGTTGGCTCGGAGGAATTTGTCTTCAGACTGACGTTTTCAGGTGATGGAAACGGGATGGATATTTTCATCACGTCTGATTGATCGAGAGTTCTGAAGTGGCTGAAAATGGTGGGGGCGGCTTGTAAGCGACGAGTCAGGTTCCCGGGTTTATCTTCCGTAGAGACGATGTCGGTATCGAAATGTTGAGAGTAAAAGGGTAGGATAACGGTGGAGAGCAGGTCTCCGATCATTTGGGCAAGGGAGCAATTGGGCTCGTGAGAACTTCAACTCCTTTGATTGCACGGCAAGTTCCTGATAAAAGACTTACCCATCACCAGTTAGTTCCGTGATCGGCAGAAGCAAAGCCAACTCCTTGTCCGGCTCAGCAGATCTTGGTTGCGCCAAAACAGCGGTGATCCTCATCACGGCAGATGTGGGAGTTGCTTTTTGGAGGGCAATGAGAACTGTTAGGTTGGTGCCACAGCTTGTAGGGCTCAGGTCGCAACCTCCGTACTGGTAATTTGAATCATCATACCATTGCGATACTCATGGGCAAAAGTACGACACTGTGGAGTATTCGAGTATAGCATAAACCTTCCTTGGGAGCTTGGGTAGAGTATTTCAGCGGGTCGAGTGACGAGACAAGTAAGAATCCATGCCGCAGCTATTGCTTGTGCCAGGATGTTGCCGATGGGCTGGGGGAGAGAGGAAAAGCATGTGATGCTCAACCCGAGAAAGAGGCGGAGCGGGGGAGAAAGGGAGCCGGAGTTGTGGGACAGCGAGAGTGCCAAAGTGGGGAAAGGAAGGAGGGTTCAGAAAGCATGGCCTTGCTCAGTTGCTGATTCGTCCCGCTGCGCTTTTACCCTGGGCGAGAATTACTGCCGCGGCCCCGCGGCCGAGTGCGGAACCGGTGCTGTACTCGAGTACCCACAAAGTCTGGGGTTGGTAACTGTCAAGGCATGTACCTATCTCTGTATGATTTGCTACGGTAGATATTACAACTTCACAAGAAGAGTGAGTTTACTGAAGAGCTTGTGGGTGTTTATCCAAGGGAGAAACGAGCCCCATTGACCTAGGGTTGCCAGGGGTTTAAGGGAGCCTGTCTAAAGGGTCCGTCCAGTAGGCCGCAGAGTGGAGCTGCCTTGCTATTCCACCCTCTGGATGATTTGGGAAGGAATAGATGGTAATGAAGAGGTCACCGGGATGACTCCCCAATCCTTCGTCGGGCCCCATAGACGAGAGAGGGAGAAATTCGATTGATTGATAGAAGGAGGTGGTTGACTTCGATCGCTTTGTAGGTCATAGAGAAGGGGGGCTCTCGTGTGTGCATTGTGCCAACGCATCTGTGGCTTGGATCAGTTTAAATGGGTTTGTGTGGGAGTGATAGTCTAAAAGGTAAGGGTGCGTCTGGTGGTCATTAGGGAGGTTCTGCTATTTTTCTTAAGTTCTACTTTTAGTTTTTATTTTCGCGGGTGGCGTGAGTGAAAATACCCGATTTCTAAAGGTCTTTTACCCTGACTGGCCGCACCCATCCAACTCCTGTTTGTATCAAATCACAACTGTCTGGCTCACTACACTGAAACCCGAATACAGTACCTAGGGCACAAACCGCCATGACATCTGCACCTATGATAAAAAAATGCCCCCAGAATGACACTCAAGCTCACCACTAGAGGAAGTTGAACCATCTGGACAAATGCTATCAACTCCATCAAATGCTGCACTTGAACTACAGCAGAGTGCAAGTTTAGGCAGGATTATTGGTAGCATGGCAAACCCGTGAAACAATAATCTCCAATATAGTGGTTTTATAAAACCAACAACAGCAACTTCTGTTCTTACTGCTACTTGGGATAATAATTTTCCGGCATCAGCAGAGGCATTGTCTTGTGATTCAGGCGGCTAAAGTACAGTGACACCAGAGAATCCACCCCTACCGGCTACCAATCAGCTATATTCTACGCGTATTTACTCTTGATACCTGCGGATGGGATGATATAGACTGTATCGAGTATCTTAGGTAAATTGAATCCTATAATAAAAACTGAGCTGTATTGTAAACTAAAACTTGAAGCTTATAAAGATTTACAAAGGCAGAAATACATTTCCTGGTTCATCTCTTCCAACTTGACTCACCCAGAGGAGAAACCTGGAGATAAAGGTACTGGCCACATCCAGAGGAAGCAATTCATATCTTCCTTTTCTGCCTTTCAAGTGGACAAAAATTAAAAGATTTACTTAAGGTCTTTGGTAATTCTCGAGCACGATTACTACCCATCTTTAATAATACTATGTTATAGTTGCTACTACAGTATTGTAAAAAGGTTGAGTAGAATGAAAACTGCCTATCCAGGACAAAGCTAATTGAGTATGCTAATGCTTTCAAAGATACCACTTGACTTTCAGGTAAGATTATCTGCTATCACTAATTTCCAGTATATCAGGCTATTGATTTAACATATTTGAAGTAGAAATCTAGGAATTTGTGGATGGAGCGATGAGGCCATTTCGCTGTCCAGGCTACCATCAGTAAAGCTACTACTCTGGTTTCAAAATGGGACATGGTACTAAGTTTCAGAGTATTGTGACATGTGATAGACTATTGGGTAGCTTAGCAGGGCTATTTTCAGCCCCTGTAAGAGATTGGATTTTGTGGGAATGCTCAGGTGTAGCTGACCAGCTACGGAATATTATGGAACCAGGTAATAAGGCATTGCATGTCTATGGTGATGCCGCTAATTCACCAGTAATTGGAGCTAATTCACCAGTAATTGGAATATCAGGTCCATTGTGGGAAGAGGATATAATACCAGCAGAGGAAGCAGTAAATGTTATCATGTCAAAACATAAAATTGTGGTAGAATAGGAGTTTGCATATATAGTTAACTACTAGCCCTTTGCTGCATATAAAAGTGGTTTGAAACTTCATTTCTCTGATGTTGCTGCCTATTATATGATAGCTGTTTTGCTTACAAACAGTCAACCTGGTCTCTGTGGGAAAAATCACACTTCAGAAAAGTTTGGAATGGATCTATTAATGGTAAAAGAGTATTTGTATTTGGAGGATAAGCTTGAGGAAACTCGTATTGAAAAACTAGGAAAAGCAGAACTAGATTTGGACGAATTAAGAATAGTTGCAGTATTAGACTGTACTTGTGCAAGAGACTTATCAATTTCCTGCTGCTTCTCCTCCATCCTATTCATATGTCTTGCAATAGAGATAACTTGACCTGTAACCTCCGATCACACTTCTGAATTTATTCCAACTGGTAGCTTCTGCTCTATCTTTTGCCCTCTATTTCCTCCTTGTACTAACAATTTATTAGCTATTTTGTTTAACACCTTTGTTGATCCAATATTTTCGGCAGCAATCTTGTCATATAAATGATTTCCTTGATCTCAAATCTTCCTTCTCTTGTTCTTGAATTCTTCCACTCTGTCTTCTTTTACCTGGTCCTCCAATAAAATAACAGTTGAACTGTGTACTGCTGTGATATCAGAATCGCCTGGACTGCTAACAAAAGGCATACTACAGGTAGCCAAATCTAAGAGTAATGCTAGAGCTTTCTTAAAATCCCCCTTGCTGGAGAGTGTAGATATCATATTATTATGATCAATCTCACTTTGAATCTTTTCTGCCTTAGCAAATTCTGTTTTTGCTATAGCTGGTTTTACTAATGTGCAGCCATCACTACTCTGAACAAAAACAGGAAATATAAATTAGTATACTGATTTCTGAAAGAGATATTATAAAGTTATTATTATTCTTGATATGTACTTGAACCTAGCTTCGCTAGAGTATGAATAAATATGCATTCCAAGTCTACTTCCTATTTCCACGGCTACTTCAACTGTTTATACTTGCTATCTGATTGAGCAGTTCCTGTTTCACAGGAATAAGATGCGAACAAAATTGTCTGGATGTCCAACTTCTTCCATATTATCTGTGATAGGGTTTTCACACACCTCCTCAGTTGTCCACTTGCAAGTCTGGCTACCTTTTTCCAAAACTCCTCTCAACCTCTAGGAACTGAATAATCTGGTGCATATAAAAGACAAAGAGAAATAACAACAAGTTTTGCAGCTTTTGTTACATGAACTTGCTCATTTTGACCCGAAGAACCAGTTGGCAGGACTCGGGAAAGATTGTAGAATCGGAGTGGTATGAAGATACTGCCTGCATTCTGGTCCGTACAGTCTGACATCATGGAATGATGGTATTAACAAGCAATAGTTTGGTGTAAATAAAGCGCTTTAAGAAATTTTCTTAATTAAGAACATTTCTTAATACTACTTTTGCTATTTGCCATACTATGCTATACTCTCTTCTTACTAGCAGTATCATAATCTCTGCCGTTGCTGTAGTGATAGTAAAAGTATCTTGTTTAAGAAAAGTAGCATAACCTTCTCATTACTTCGGAAAAGTATGATAATTCCAAAACACAAGTTGCAATCAGATACTAGTATTTCCTCAAGTTAGCATAATCTGTTCAAATGAAAGCTACAGTAGCGTATGTGATTAATCTACAAATTAAAGCCAAGAAGCATATATTATGTAATACCAGTATGTGTTGTAGGAATAAAAGTACACATTCTATCCTCAACCAAGTATACTATTACTTTGTGCTCAGTACAAACTCTGGCTTTTTCTTTTAATCAGACAAACGAAATAGTAAAAATCAAATAGAAGGCGGAAATGGTGAAGGTATTACTAAAAATGTTGCATGAGCAAGTGCTTTGGTGAGACTAAGGAGAAAATAACTTTAAATATAGAGTCTGGATAGTAGCAAAGGAAGATCTGAAAATGACTTATAGAATTGATTTGGAAGTGAGTCAACTGAAGACATAGTAGTTTAATATAAGTTAACTGAATCCTGAAGACTGTATTTTAAGTAGTAAATTAATATTTATTGAAAATTAATAATAGTTGAACAAGAATTATAATTTGTATATCATAATAAAAACCAACTCTGACTTCAGATAGAAGGACCCACAATCAATACAGACAGCACTGGAGAGCATTTATGATACATGTATTAGAGCCTATCCAGAAGCTGAAAAGTTCTGCAAATGAAGCCTATTGTATCATGATATTTTGCATGAGCTTGGTGACAATGTTTTACCAATGGGATACTTTGCACTTACTTCGATCCTGTCCGTACAATCCCAAACGCAGTCAGAGGCCACAAAGCTAGTCCAAAGCCAAACCTATAAATCTCTAATACTTTGTTTTGTGATCAATGAAAATTACTTCAATACACAGTGGAGGAGTATACAAGGTAGTTTAAGGAATATTTTAATCAGAATGAGGTAGGAGAAGAGAGTGCCAAGAGAGTAGGCGAATATTGACAAAATATTTATCTTACATCCTGTACCTCCTCTGTATCTGACGCTCAGGAAGAACTAAACATAAACTCCCAATCTGGATGGGTGTGGCCAGAAGCGATGTGTCCGGACGCACCCCTTGCTTGTCCAGACGTATCAGATGGTACTCAGGTCACAATCCCTGGCAACCATTCCCCTTGTTTATTGACTTCCACCTAATTACTGCAAGCATTCGCTGACCAGCCATTCCCATTGCAAACCTGTGCCTCCCACCGATCTACTTTTTTTAGAGTTTCTGTAATATCTGCTCTCACTGGCCCTTTCCTTCCTCTTGATAGCTAGTTTTGTCTACGCTTCATCCACATTACGCCCAGTATTTTCCTTTTTGTCTGGTAGTCCTCCTATCACCACTGATTTCTCTCCCATTCTCCCTCATATTGTTTCCATCAACCTATTCTACTTTGTATTTCTGTGTACATCATATGTATTTACTAAATAGCCTAACATCGTACAAGTTTCGTCCGCATTCACCACTTACATTCCTTTCCCATCTGCAAGCCTCAGACCACTTCTGCACCTTCGCTAATTATGTAGTACATTCCAAGCCCATGTTGTATTTCACCAAATCCGCTGAACATATTCTAAAATTGTTACGATATTTCAGGTTTTGTCTGACTCCATCCGCAATTGATTTGCTCTATGTTTTCTGATCCCGATATCTTCAATACTGTGACCTGAATGAGATCCTGTCCTCCACCTCTCATAGAATCTTACTTTCTCTGCGATAGTTTTAATCTACAATATTATGTTATTCCTTGCAGATACCAAATTATATCAGCAAAAGAAATTGCACCTCGAATGAAAAGTTCCCATATCCAATCTAAGACATCCGAGTCTGGATCTGCCTGCTTTGCTTTTCTTGTCTCATGCGTCCCACTCTTCTGATTATGAACCGCTATATTCTCTCACGTCCTATGCATTACGATACCTCATTTCAATTCTTTTCGCCCTATCCTGTATACCTCAGGCTCATTTCGTTCTCACACTTTCCACAATTCTTACCCATGTCTTACTTTTCATCAGACGTACTTACATATAAATATTGTAAATCGTACTCATCAGAAGGAAGGTCTCTTTCCCAGATGCTCAGTCATCCGCGAACTCACTTCATCCACTGACACTCATTAAGAGACCTTTTTCTAGGTAGCACTTGGGGTCATTACCCAGGTTTCGGCAATTGTCCAGCGCCTGCATGTGGACTCTGGCCATGCGACACCCATTCTCAATCCGGTCAGCTTCATCCAATGACCAAGAAAAGAATAACTTATCATAATGGGTGTGCATGTTGTCATAATATATGTGCTGCGCAATTTGCCCAATTTCAGTATTTAAAAGAAGGAATAGTTGATCTAGAATTTTGAGGCGCGACTTTGCTATTCAGGGTGTGCTAATGCACCCTCTACAAAAGAGAAAAAAAGGTAGCGCCGGCTGTGGTGCAACCTGAATTTGTTTATTTGCAGCCCATCACTGGAGTGTCTGGTGGTTGTCTGACAACACAGTCTATCACCCTCTATAAATCTTAAGCCTCTCGATTCTCTCCAATTTATTTCTACTGTGGCGGTCTCCTTGCATTTATTAGAACTGGTATTCTTCCTCTTGCCACCTCTCTTAGCTAACTGTGCAATTTTCAAGATAATTAAGCAACGTGAGATCTATCATGAATGTATTTAGGGACGGTTAATTGGTATATAGAACTGCCTATATATAGAATAATTCAATATATTTGCAAAACATGTGCAGATCAATCTGGTGATTCAATAACCATTGTATCTCCCCAATGGGAATCACAGGAGCCTAGCCAGTCACGGTCTCTATATCGAATATCCTCATATCTCTGCGAGTGGGCTGGTCGTGGACTTCTATATGTCCGCATCTAATATGCAATTTCCCCTCATTCCTTGCATTGAGAAATTGAACCAAGTCAGCCAACTGATACGACCGGCATCACTAGGGACATTTCTTATCTTCAAAAGTCCCAATAACCATGCCACTGACTTTCCACGCAGATGGTGGCAGGTGTCCACTATCTCAACCTGAATCCATACCTATTCGTTTCTAGGAGAAGCATTCCAGAACTTCTATATTCCAGTACAGTGGGCTTCATGAATCAGAAACACATCAGGATTGACTCCGTTGCCATTACAACCATAGGGGAAGAACAAACTAGACCAAACTTTTCACCGAGCTTCAACCTTATTGGCCAACAACAAATTCTCACTGCTTCTCCGGAAATTTTAAAGACTTTTCATCAACAAATCAACCTTTATTATTTGTTTTTATCTACCTTCATCAAGAGAGTTCTACTCCCGTCCCCTCTGATAGCCCCTAGAGGTAGAGGAAGAGGCAGAGGTACCACAAACCCTCTTACCACCCCATTCAACCCCAGACCCACCCTCAACAACACTCTACACCAGCAGACACTGATATAGAAGAGGGCTTCCTCTCCCCTGTCCAGACTGTTGTCGATACCAGCAACCCTCCAGGCTTTGAGCCTGATGAGGAACCTCTTTTCCCAGACTACCTTGATAGAGTTATTGATAATCTCTTTGAGGCACAAAACACTGCAGCCAAAAATACCAACCAGATATAGTTGACTCCATTGCCGTTACAACCACAGTGAAAGAAAAAACCACACCAAATTTCTGGCCAGACTTTTACCTCATTGGTTGACAACCATCTATCATCCCTTCATCCCTTCACATTAAAGACTTTTCAACCACAAATCATGCCCTCTTATTTGTGTTTTATCATGTTTATCAATTGAGTCTGATTTCCCAACCCTCTGATATCTAATAGACGTAGTGGCAGAGGGAGGGGTGGTGCAAACCCCTTTGCAGCCCCCTTCAACCCACCTATTCCACCTCCCAACCCAGCCTCGCCTGAGGACACACGCATGGAGGAAGAGTCAGGCTCTCCAGTTCAAACAATGCCCGCTCCTACCTCTACCACGTCTATGGAAGAATACCCTTCCATCCCTACATTTTCACCCTGGCATTTGGCTGAAGGCATTTCCAACACCAACCTTGGCTTTGCAATTCGCACCAAACACCTTGAAGAAGCCTTCTAGGCCCTGCAGGAACACCTCATAGTGGTTCAAAACTGCCATATTACAGACATCCAAACACTTCAAGACCAGGTTGCGCACCTCACCTCTCAGGTTGAATACCTGCAGTACTAACTCCACCACCAACAACCCCCCCCACCACAACAAAATACCTTACCCGCTCCTCCACTACAACAAACCTGGGCCCAGAAAGTTGCCAGAGCAGTCCCAGGCAAATCCTCAACCATTCCACTAGCCAAAACTTCAACACCAGCTGTTTTAACTAAATGCAACCATACCAATGTCATTGAAAGAGATGGCTCCATCCTACCAGATCTGACCAATCCCCTCACCTTTTTTGATGCAATCAACAATACAATTAAGAAACTTCTTATTGCAAGAATTGAATTCACCACCAACCACCATGTCCTCCTCCTTACCAAGGATAACACACCTGCTACCTCTGTCCTCAAAGCACATTATTCTGCCATTGCGGAAACAATCAGAGCCACCATCCCAGCTGCCATTGGCCACAGAAAAGATGAAATCTGGCACAAGGTCATCTTACATGGCGTCCCCACTTCCTCTACCTTCTCTACCATTCAGTCTGAAATTGAAGAATTCATCGCAGGCACCCACCTTCCACACCCTCCTTGATGGCTCACCACCTCAGCCCTACGTCAGGACAAAGAAGCATCAGCTATGGTCCTAACTATTGCCGCCAAAGACTCCACAGACAAAGTCCTCAGTAGAGGCCTCTCACTACTTGGGAAGAAGTTCAAAGTACAACATTACTTGTCCTTTGGCCCAGACACTCAATGCACCAAATGCCTGGCCTTTGGCCACCACCTCTCCCAGTTTACCGGCACCCAATATTGCAGCATCTGCTCCATGGAATACCCAGCACACCTCCACACCTGCGGCAAATCAGATTGTCCTACCAAGGGCCCTGCATGTTTGCATACCATCATCAAATGCGTCAACTGTGGCGACTCACACCATGCCAATTCTAAGGAATGTCCAACATACCTCAAGGTACACCAAGCGGCAACTGAGAGAAGGAACAGGGCTGTCTAGGGTTATTACTTTTGTTTCCTATATTTGTTAGGCATTAGCTGGCTAGGAGGATTTCCTTTTGTCATTATGGCTCATAAGCTGGCCCAAATGAATGTTGCTACCTTCCAATATGAGACGGGATATCTGATAGGTACCCTTGCGTGGTGTACCTGTTGTATGTTAGTTAGCTTCATAGCATTAGCGGCTCCATAAGCATAATGATACATACAAATAATAATAAACCAACCAGATATCACACCGTCTCCAAGCTCTTGAGGTCCATATGCTGGTTGTCCAAGAATGCCACATCAAAGGCACTCAAGAGCTTAAGGACCATGTGGCAACCCTCACCACCCAAGTGACGGCCCTTTAGGCGCAACTACAACAACACCCTGGCCCCCTCACCACTACTCAACCTACTATCTACCAGTACCTCCACCACAACATACCTAGGCCCAAGACTCCGTTGCCATTACAACCACAGCGACAAGAAAAAATGCACACGCAAAAACTCTTGTGAGCTGTGACATTCTACCCGCCTTCGGCCAATCATGGTCCCTTGATTCTATCCCGAGATAGCTTCAAGTCTTTAATTTCAAGGATTCTCCCTCATCTTTACCTTCGTCTAGCAAGTTCATTTCATCTCACTTTCACTTTATTCAACTTCCTCCATCTACCACTTCCCTTTGGCGAAACTTTCACAGTTCGCGATTATGGTTTCTGGTCGTTGTGGTCCTTCTGCCGCGTCCGCCGCGCGGGCATCGCTTGTTTTTTCCAAGGCCGTTGAGAAGTCTTTTGCCCTCGATGCTGATGTTTCTCGTCTACGGCACCACGTTTCAGTGCTCTCCCGACGGCCGCATTGGCGGGACGGGGAGCTTGTTTGTTTGCGGGAGGCTCTTGAGGCATGCCCGACATTTGAGCTTTTGGGTCCCTCTTCATGAGGGGCGAGGATGTGGCTCCTCTCCCAGTGGAGGAGCTGGCGTTGCCTGTGGTGAGGCTGCCCTCTGTGGCTGCATCTGTGGCTTCCTTGAAGGCTGGGGATGTGGCTATGGGGGTGGCTGACTCTGTGGCTTTGGTAGGGGTTGAGCCTGTAGTGTCACCTGTGGTGCCTGTGGATGGTGGGCGTCCCCGGGGGAGGTTGGCTGAGCATCGTCGCTTTGCTGACCGCCATCGGAGGGAGCAGGCTGATGTGGCTGGTGGTATGCATGTTGGGCGTCCCGCTGTCGTTGCTCTGCCGGTTGTTGATACTCGTTTGTCAGGGGTGGTGGAGCGTGTCGTGGTCCCTTTGGGGCAGGTTTGTCCGCTGTTGACTGAGGTGGCTTCCTCACAGGAGTCTGAGGCTGTGTTGCCGGAGCCCTCGGTTGCCGCGGCAGTGGTGGATGAGCCGGCTGTTGTCCCGGGTGTGCCCTGCAACTTGTGTGGGGCTGCTTATGTTGCTGGTAGGTTGTGCCATTTGGCGCCTGTTGTGGAGGATTTGGTACCAGCGGTTCAAATTGTGGCGGATGTGGTGGTTGGGGTGGCGCAGGCTGTGGATCCAGAGGATTTCTGCTCCAGCTGTGGTAGTTATATGGGTGCTGGTTCCCGTGGCTTTGGTGTTGCCTTTGGTAGCGGGACTGAGTGGGTGGAGGTTGATGTTGTGTTGGACGAAGGCTGTTCCTGTGGGAGGGCTTCGTGGGTTCAGCGTCATTGCGCCGCTTCCTATGATGACCATTGGGCAGCTTGGGTGAGGGCCCTTTGATGATATTTAAATTGTTTTTGGTTTTTTTTTGTGGTGGAGGGTTGCGGGTTGGAATCGTTTTATTTGTTATGTTGGGAGGTGGTTGGCTGATGGTGAAGGTCATGCTGTAACTCAATACCCTTGGGGACTCCGTTGCCGTTAGAACTACAGCGAAGGAAAAAACCACACAAAGTTTTTCGCCGAGCTTCCACCTCATTGGCCCACAACCAATTCTCACCGCTTCTCCTACCACTTTTAAAGACTTTTGATCAACAAATCATCCTGTATAATTTGTTTCCATCTACCTTTATCAACTGAGTTCATCTCCCGTTCCCTCTGATGGCCCCCAGAGGCAGAAGAAGAGGCAGAGGTGCCACAAACCTTCTTGCCACCCCTTTCCACTCCAGCCCCCGCCTACAACAACACTCCTCACCAGCAGACACAGATATGGGAGAGGGTTCCTCCTCTCCTGTCCAGACTGTTGTCGATACCAGCAATCCTCCAGGCTCTGAACCTGATGAGAAACCTCTTTCCCTGGAATACCTGGATGGAGTCACTGATACTCTCTTTGAGAGAGAAATCTCCGCTGCCAAAAACATCAACCAAATGTCAGATCGTCTCCAAGCCCTTGAAGCCCATATGTTGATTGTCCAAGAACGCCACATCAAAGACACTCAAGAGCTTAAGGATCAAGTTGCTACCCTCACCACTCAAGTCACGGCCCGTCGGGCCCAGCTACAATAACACCCCAGCCCCCCTACCACCACCCAGCCTACCCCCTTACCAGCACCTCCACCACAGCTGACCTGGGCTCAGAAAACGTCCTGAAGACTCCCTACCAAGCCTACAACAGCTTCACCAGCCAAAAATGCAACCACTGCAGTTTTGACCAAACGTGACCATACAATTGTGATTGAAAGAGATGGAACCCCTCTTCCAGACGACACCAACCACCACACCATCCACGATGCTGTCAACACAGCAATCAAAAAGCAACGGACTTCCAACATAGAGTTCACGCCCAACCACCATGTCTTCCTAATCACCAAGGATAATATTGCTGCCTCCACTGTCCTCAAAAGCCACCGTTTCATGATTGAGGAAGCCATCAGAACTAGTGTTCCTGCTGCTAATGGCCTTAGAAAGGATGAATTCCGGCACAAAGTCATCATCCACGGCATCCCCACTACCTCCACTTTCCCCACTGTGCAAGCTGAGGTTGAAACCTTCAACCCGGATACCCACTTTCTCCGACCTCTAAGGTGGCTCACTACTGATGCCCAACGCAAGGACAGAGTAGCTTCTACTATGGTCCTTACTATTGCCGGCAAAGACTCTACAGAAAAAGCCATCAGTAGAGGCCTCTTACTCTTTGGCAGAAAATTCAAAGTCCAACGCCACCTCACCTTTGATCCTGACACCCAATGCTCCAGATGCTTGGAATTCGGACAACACTCCTCTCAATGCACCAAAACCTCCCGCTGCGCTATCTGCTCCCAGGAGCACCCAGCCCACCTTCACACTTGCGGCAGATCAGACTGCCCCACCAAAGGCAAGCCGTGCCTATACACTACTATCCTCTGCCTCAATTGTGGCAACAATCACCTGGCTACCTCCAATGACTGTCCCAATTACCTTCACGCACACCAGGAAGCAACTGATAGGAGGAACAGGGCAGCTTAGGTTTTAATTACTTGTGTTTCCTTTATTTGTTAGGCATCTGGTGGCTTGGAGGATTTATTTTTGTCATGATGGCTCATGAGCTGGCCCAAACGAACGTTGCTACCTTTCTATATGAGACGGGATATCAGACTGGCACCCTTGTGTGGTGCAAAGACTATTGCATGTTAGTTAGCTTCATAGCCGTAGGCTTCCTAAGTGTAATGAAATATGATAATAATAAGCAATGCCCTTTGGGCCCATGCTTCGCGCCCTCTATTCACCTCTCACTTGAAAGATTACCGCTTTCGGACACCCCTAAACTCCAGGACTTTGGGTGGCAACCAGCTTGACAAAACAATTTTCGCCTCTTGCTTAGGCTTCACTCTATAAGCGACCCTACCCCTCAGTTGAGTCACAGTTTCCGCTATGACTCACAACACTGGAAGGGCCTTGCGCCCAGAATCCCGCACTTCTGACTGCTCCCACCCCTATGCAGGGAGAACTGCTCAAGTCCGAACTGCCCTTGCCCTGGCACCAGCTGCCCAAATTCACTCCTCCTCCCCCCAGAACCCAACACGGTCCTCCTCTGTAGGCCCGCTTGACCCCCACCTTCCTCCCCTCAGAGAGATGTACAACCACACCACATCCAATCTTGCCACCAACAGAGACGTCTTTCCCCGGCTCGGGGACACAGATCTCAGAAGCCTAACAGCGGGAGAATCCTCGATCCTTCCCGTGATTATGCCTGCACGCGAAGGAATAGTAGCCCTCCACGCCAGGATTGGCTCCATCGAGAAAAACTTACAACCCCTTCACAACAAACCCAGCCTAACACGGGCCCGTCCCTCGCCTCTATTCAAGCCACAGTGGCTGATCTCTCATCCACAGTTGCAGCGTCCATCGCGGCAAAGCTAATAGTGGCGGCTCATCAACCCCAACCATTAAAACAACAGAAACAAGGCGGGAAAAACCCGCCTGCCCTAACCATTCCACCAGCTAGCCCAATGAGTGACTTCGACTCCAATATCCCCCGTTACGACACGGCCCCAGAGAAGTGATATGGCGATCCCAATACCTACGCGGTTAAGAACCCCCGATGCTGGGAGGCCAAGGCCTTGCGAGATGCGAAATATAGCACTTACTCTTTCACCCCTGGCCACCTAGAGCTGTCACTCAACAAGGCTCTCAGCAAAATCAAACAAAACCATCAACCTATGCCCAGGCTGCCACCCCGCAAGCGCAATCTGGGGGAAGAAAGTCTAAGAACTCAAAGGGTGGAGACAAGGCCTCCCCTTCTGCAGCATAAGTCGTAGCGACAACGGGTTCAGGCCCCTCAGTTAGAGGGCCACCCCCCCTTCCAGCAGCAGAGAGAAGGTTCTTCTCACCCTGCGAGACTCCCCTTCCCCACCAAGATGCACTCAGGATAGTAGCAACAGCCCTGGACATAGCTGCCCAAGTACTAAAGGAAGCAAACTGTCCCCACCCACTTTGCTTTAGCGCCTCCATCAACGCCAGAGGTGCTCTCACTCTCACAACCCGCTCCTTACAGACTCCCGCTACTGCCTACTCCCCATACTGCGATGCCCATGCCGCGAGGGTCAACAAGGCGTTTCCAGTTGGAGAGAACCTGTTCAGGCCCCTTAGGCCGGCGCCCAATGAAGTCCAGCTAGCCATCCATGGTCTACCTATCCCTTTCCTCTGACAAGAGCAAGACGAGCTTCGCTCGGAGCTGGGAAACTAAATCTTAAATGCAACCGGAGTGACAATCTTCTCTGCGAGATACCTCTAACCAAACCCTGAGATCAGGGCTACTAAGAAATCTACTTCGATTGTTGTGTCAGTCCCTCCTGCTGATGTTGTGAAGATAGGAAGGACCATTTACCTTTACTCCAAGCCCCACAAAGTGGATGTACGCCACTCTAAAAGCCGATACATGCAATGCCGAAAATGCTGGAAATTCGGACACCTATCTCCGATGTGCAAGGAGACAACCTCAGTTTGCCCACTCTTCTCTGGGTCCCACCCCCGATCAGCCCATCGATGCACGAACCCTACATGCCCAAAAGAGAGACACCTCAAAGCTGTAGCTGCCTGCTGCCTTACCTCACTACTGAAATGCCCCAACTACTCAGGGGATCACTCTGCAACCAATAATGACTGCCCCTCCTATCCAAAGCCACCAGCCAGGGATGATCTACCACCCAACCGGGAGGAAGAAGCGATGGACACCGATGAAGACAACTCAAGACCCGCCACTCCGAAAGGGAAAGGCAAACAGACGGATACCAGCGTTGAAGAGACGGCACGCCAGTCAACCTCCCGCGCTCTTCTAACGAGCCTGTTCAAGGCACCTATACCCAAACAAGTCTCCCCCCCCCCACGTGGGCTGCTGTGTTCTCCTCCGAAGACCCCATCACAGGTACATAAAGGTGGAGGATTCATCCTGCACCTCGCCCATAGGGCCATCCCCTCCATCCTCTCTTAAGCAACTTTTCTTTGTTCAACATAACTGCCTGAGAAGCTGGGATGTTTTTCTTTCATTATTTAATAGCTTTCAAACTCTGAAAGCCCCCCCACAGGTTATACTGCTGCAGGACCCCCCTGTGTACCGCAACAGGCTTCCCACCTTTGCATCGTTTAAATCATTTGCTCCGCCATTCAAGCAAGGGACAACCCCCAAAGTGGCTACCCACCTTTACCTGGGCTTTTTGAATGTGTTTTCTATACTTCCTTGTTTTTTTAATAGGCCTGATTTTATGGCCATGGATATTTACTCCCCCCTGGGACTTTTTGACTCCAAGTACTCGTGATTTAGGGCATGCAACCTTTATTCAATGATTGGCACCTACTCTGGAAACAGAACAGTTGACCCAACTACATGCTTCCCGCAACACCCCTTTCCAAGATTCGTGGCGGGGGATTTCAACATTCATTATCCACGATCAGATCTTCTAAGAACTATTTCCTCGAATCAATTTTCGACATCAGACCCCTACTTTGAACGAGCCCAAGACAACTGCTTTGAACTCTACAACACCCCTGGAGCCTACACTAGGTTCCCATTTGACCACAACACCGGGCCCGGAGTTATTGACCTGGCATTCACCAACACACTCCTCAGCAGTTTCCTACAATCCTGGTCAACCCACCTGCCGGCGACTGGTTCCAACCACTTCCCAATCTCCCTTACATTCGTGGCACCCCTCATAGGACCACCACCCCCAATCCAGTACAGGGATAAGACAGACTGGACGATCGCTACAGAGCAACTGAACGGCCTGTCATTTCCGCCCCCGCGCCCCCACCCCACCGACCTCGATCTAGACAACTGGCTAGAAAGACACAGGCTGACACTAACAACACTGATCAAAGCGTGCACCCCAACCAAAAGAGTCTCTGTCCACTCAAAACCCTGGTGGGACTTGACAATCACCCACCTGAGACAGGCCCATCACTGAGCCTCAAGGGCACACAGGAGAGACTCCACTGCACAATCCTTAGAAGAACTAAGATCCCACCGCAACCGATACTTCAAGGCGATTAAGAAAGCCAAAGCCAGATACTGGAAAGATTTCCTGGCCAGTGTAACAAGACAATCAGTCTGGAAGGCCAAGAAGGCAGCTATGGGAAGAGAAGAGGACAGATTCCCTGACCTGCCAGGTGCTGACTCCCCAGACAAGATTAACGCGGCTCTCCTAGACCACTTCTTCCCACCAAAGCCACCGATGCAATTGGTAGCTTTCCTCCGGTTTGACCCTGAACACCCACCACTCGCCCCTGACGAGATCTCATCTGCTCTTAGTAGATCCTCCAATACCTCGGCCCTGGGCCCTGATCAAATCCCATACAGTGTCTGGAAGAAAGTCCACGCGATCAACCCAACCATACTTACATCCTTCCTCGCCCCCCTCCTGGTATATGGACATCACCCAAAGAGCTGCAAGGTGGCCAATGGGGTAGTCCTGCCCAAACCAGGAAAATCAGATTACTCTACACCTCCTTTCTTCTGAATTATCGTCCTACTTGAAACCTTTTCCATAATACTGGAAAGGATAGTGGTAACCCGCCTTTCTCTCATACCCAGCGAGGTGGGGCTCCTGAACCCTAATCAGTGCGGCTCACTCGCTGGCCTCTCAACTTTCGACGCCATGGCGGCCCTTACCCAAGAGGTCAAGGCAAGGCAAAATACCTCACTTAAGACCTCCTCCTTGTTTCTTGACATAAAAGGATGGTTCGATAATGTTTCCTCAAGCCTCCTTATAGCTAAACTCAGGGCCAAAGGTACTCCCAAATACCTGGTAGCCTGGGTTTATTCCTTTCTTACAGATCACTCTTGTCGCTTGTTGTTTCAAGGGGCCCCTGGGGTTTTTTCTTCTGTTCAAGTGGTGACACCCCAGGGGTCACCTGTTTCTCCTTTGTTATTTGTGATTTATGTTTCTGAATTGCATGTTTCTATACCCCGAGGGGTAATTTTTTCCTATGTTGATGATTTTTCAATTACAGTTTCTACTACTTCTTACAGGGGGAATATTAGGTATCTTCAGTATGTTTTTTCTTTGCTTCAGAGCAGGGCAGCAAGGATTGGAGTTTCCTTTTCGATCGCCAAGATGGAACAGATCCACTGGAGGACGTCTAAGGATAGATCCGCGGTCTCTAACCAACCTATAGCCCTCAACGGCACGGTCTTTACGCCCTCCTCCTCACTAAGATGGCTGGGATACTGGTTCACCCCCACCTTAGAAACAACCACCCACTTTATCAAACGCCTCACAATGGCCTCAGGAGCCTTTTCTGCTATAAGAAGACTTGCGCCTCCTGGGATTGGAATGCCCCCTCACATGTGCGGGAGGCTTCCTATGGGCCTCATCCTTCCTATCCTCACGTATGGAGCTGACCTCTTGATACCAACACTCACCACAATGGACAAGATGTCGGTCCTGTGGAACAAAGTCATCAGATGGGTTACAAACTGCTCCAGCTCGACCCCGCTATCCATTCTGGCCATCGCGGCCTGCCTGCCTCCCCTGCATTTATTAATCCCCCACCAAAGAAGGATGTTGGCACTCCGGTTGGCCGGCTCCTCTTCCACATACAACCCGGCGTCAGCTAGGCTCCCCCCAGACTTCCCCTCCTACATCTCCAACCCAGACAGGTCCATACATATGAAGCTGCTCAAGGGGAGAATCCAGAACTACATCCCTCTGGGCTGGCCCCAGTACAAAGCTGAACAACCCATAAGGAGACACCTGCCCATCGACGCGATGGCGTACCTGCTGCTACCCGCAATGGGAGAAACAATAACATTTCCGCCCGCCTATCTGGCCCTGGAATCGGGACTGGCTCTACTACCCCTCACCCCAACAAACTACAAATCTCTCAAGGCCTCACTAAGGAGTAGACTCCAGGGAGACTGGATACATCAGGCCCTACCCCCCCACTATTACCCATAAAAGGCCACGCTGAAGCCGGATGCCTTCATGAGAGTAGACCGCTTTACAGCGGGATGAATACACTAAGGAAGGGCGGGCAAGAGTTACCTGACCACGCATCACTCCTGGGACGAACCTCAGTCATCCTCAATATGCACCTTTTGTTAGCAGGACGACGACAGATTCACCCGCGCAATACTTCAACGCTCAGCGAAAGCTGATAAGAGGATGCTCTACCTCCATGGAGTTTCTGACATCGGCCAAGGCTCACCGGTTTGGTCCTCACTCCCGGCCATCATTGGCTGCGCCAATTACATCCGAACCACGGGTACCGGCTTTCCCCCACAGATGCCGCCAATCAGGCCGCTTTCACTACCCGAGGAGGAATCTCCCTCCTCCGCTACTCTGCTTTGATTTATATACTTGCTTAATGAACTTTTTTTTACTGTTTATGTGGAGGGAATTGATTGTTTTTCAGTACTCATTTGAGTGGTCACGGTTGGAGGTGCTTATGACGGATTTGTCATTTTGGAGATTTGTGCCGATGGTTTCTTTTGTTTGTTTGTTTGGAATTAAGGTTTTCTTTTTGCCATAGCTTATGCTGCATGCATGTTCTTGTACCTAACAAGCAATATATGATATAAAAAAAGTAAAAAAGAAGAAAAAAAAAGAGAAAAAAAGAAGTTCAACAACATCACCAACCAAAAATGCAACAACTGCAGTTTTGACTAAACACAACCATACAATCGTCATTGAAAGAGATGGATCCCCCCTCCCAGAAGACACCAACCACCTCCCCATCCGCGATGCTGTCAACACAGCAATTAAAAGGCACTGGATTTCCAACATTGAGTTCACGCCCAACCACCATGTCCTCCTAATCACCAAAGACAACATTCCTGCCTCAACTGTCCTCAAAAGCGACCGCTTTGCAATTGAGAAAGCTATCAGAACTACTGTTCCCGCTGCCAATGGCCTCAGAAAGGATGAAGTCTGGCACAAGGTCATCATTCACGGCATTCCTACTACCTCCACTTTCCCCACTGTGCAAGCTGAGGTTGAAACCTTCAACCCTGATACCCACCTTCCCTGCCCCCCCAGGTGGCTCACCACTGATGCCTAACGCAAGGACAAAACAGCCTCCACTTTGGTCCTTACCATTGCCTGCAAAGACTCCAGAGAAAAAGCCCTCAGTAGAGGCCTCTGCCTTTTTGGCAGGAAATTCAAAGTCCAACGCTACCTCACCTTTGGTCCTGACCGCCAATGCTCTAGATGCTTAGAATTCAGACATCACCCCTGTCAATGCACCAAAACCGCACGCTGTGCTATCTGCTCCTAGGAGCACTCAGCCTACCTTCACACTTACGGCAGGTCTGACTGCCCCACCAGAGGCAAGCCGTGCCTACACAATACCATCCTCTGCCTCAACTGTGGCAACAATCACTTGGCCACCTCCAAGGAGTGTCCCACTTACCTTCACACACACCAGGCAGCAACTGATAGGAGGAACAGGGCAGCTTAGGTTTAAGTACTATTGTTTCCTTTATTTGTCAGGCAATTGGTGGCTTGCAGGAATTCTTTTTTTTTTCATTATGGCGCATGAGCTGGCCCAAACGAACGTTGCTACCTTTCTATATGAGACGGGATATCAGACTAGCACTCTTGCATGGTGTAAAGACTATTGTATGTTAGTTAGCTTCATAGCCAGTGCGGCTACATAAGCGTATTGAGATATCATAATAATAATAATAATCCTAGCAAAACCATCCTCCGTCTCCGCTACACCTCCGGTGATTGAAATTTATTTCCTAATTGGGATAAACTCAACACCACACCAAACTATCACCACTTTTCGGTCTGCACCTTGACCTCGGGGGGGGTGTAGGCTATCACTATCCATCCTTCTGGACTTCGAGTCCATCCCCACTGCTCTCTCCCTTTGAGGTCTACCCTCTAGGGATACCCCATCCTTTTCTTCCAGCATCTCATGATGCTCGGTACCTCCCTTACCCCGCTTTTGCTAGGCCTCGCTTAGCATCAGCACGGTCGGGTTTTCCTCTTTTCATCTCAACAGACGGCTGGGATTACGGTTTGCGGTACGCGATTACGATGGATTCCTGTATCCCTCCCCTAAAAAAACTGGGGAGTTGTGTCGGGTTTCCACAACAGGCTACGGTCGATTTCGCTATTCTCCTTCCTCATTCATCGCTTCAGCAGGTGGTATCCCATCCACTATAGTGACACTATCTCTCGTAGAACAAGGGACTATATGAGAGACGTGGTAAAACTGCTGGCTTTGCTTGGGGCTTGCTGGAGGCCGCCTAGCTAGACACGAACACGATTCCGATAGTTGATTTGTCACTTGGGTCTTCCCCTCCTCTACACTTCCTCGGTGCGATCGGCTGGCACCCGACTGCTACCATAGGCTGGCACCCTACTGCTACCCCCCCACCTTAGCTGGCACCTTACTGCCATCTACACTTCCTGCTGGTCTCGGACCAGTCCCACCCCCCCCCAGCTGGTACCTTACTACCACCTCTCTCTGGTCAGCACTTTGGATGCTGGCCTCCCTACCAGGTCCGGTTTTCCGGCGGACCTCTGGGGGTTCTTGGGTCCTACCACACACCGTCCGCGCGCTTCGGTTCGGTTTCTCCCTCTTTCAGTTTCCCTTACCCCCGTTGCCCTGGGTAATTCTATCCTATTAGTGCTCGGGTCCGGTTCTGTGATGGAAGATCCTAGCCTGCACGCGGCTGACCTAGGCTGGATGGTTTATGGGTTTTCATTTGTTTGGGGTTTCTTTCGGTTGTTGTGGCTGGTTCACTGTTGGGGTTTGGGATTTCCTCCATGTCGCGCGTCTGTGGAGGTTTTTGGTTCGTGTACACTGTAGCGGTTGTGGTTTGGGGGAGTTTTTTACACCGACTGGCCTTGTAGTTAGACGGTTTTTCTTCAGACTTTCTGAGCCAGGGCAGGGCTGGAGGTTTAGGTCTGCATAGCTTGCGCTGACGTGACCTTGTTCCTTAATACTAAATAAAACCTGCTTTAAAAAAAAAAACAAAAAGAAAAAAGTAATCCCAGCGAAACCACGCTCCACGCCCTCTATTCACCTCTCGCTTGAAAAATTACCGCTTTCGGTCATCCCTAAACTCCAAGTTTTTGGGTGGCAACCAGCTCAACACATCAATTTTCGCCTCTCGCTTAGGCCTCACTCTATAAGCGACCCCACTCCTCACTTGATTCATAGCTTCTGCTATGACTCACAACACTTGTAGGGCCTCGCGCCCAGAATCCCGCACCTCTGACCGCTCCCACCCCTATGCAGGAAGAACTGCTCAAGTCCCAACTGCCCCTGCCTTGGCACCAGCAGCCCAGATCTACTCCTCCCCCCCCCAAAACCCAACACGGTCCTCCTCTGTAGGTCCACTCGACCCCAACCTCCCGCTGCTCAGAGAGATGTACAACCACACCACCTCTAACCTCGCCACCAATAGAGACGTATTTCCTAGGCTATGGGATGCTGATCTCAGAAGCCTAATAGCGGGAGAAGCCTCAATCCTTCCCCTAATCATGACCGCACTCGAAGGAATAGCAGCCCTCCATGCCAAGATCGGTTCCCTAGAAAGTAAAATCGCAACACCCCCACAACAACCCCAACCCACCACGGGCCGCTCCCTAGCCTCTATTCAGGCTACAGTGGCTGATCCCTCATCCAGAGTAGCAGCCTCTCTCTCAGCAAAACCCACTGCCACGGCACATCAAACCCAACCAGCAAAATATCTAAAACAGACCGGAAGAAACCAGCCTGCCCCTCCCATCCCAACAGCCAGCCCGATGACTGACTTCGACTCCGATATCCCCCGCTACGACACAGTCACAGAGAAGTGGTATGGTGATCCCACCGCCTATGCAGTTAAGCACCCGCGATCCTGGGAGGCCCAGGCCTTCCGCGAGGGAAAATACAGTGCCTACTCGTTCACCCCCGCCCACCTAGAGCCGTCACTCAACAAGGCTCTTAGTAAAGCCAAATCCAAACCCTCAACCTATGCCCAGGCTGCCGCTCCGCAAGCGCAATCTGAGGGAAGGAAGTCCAAGAAATCAAAAAGTGGAGACAAGGCCTCTGCCTCTGCAGCCCAAGTCGCAGCGTCGATGGGTGCGGGCCCCTCAGCTACAGGGCCACCCACCCTTCCAGCAGCGGACAGAAGGTTCTTTTCACCACGAGAGACTCCCCTCCCTCACCAGGACGCACTTAGGATAGTTGCAACAGCCACAGACATAGCAGCCCAAGTACTAAAGGAAGCGAACTGCCTCCACCCACTATGCTTTAGCGCCTCAGTTAACGCCAGGGGTACCCTCACTCTCACAACCCGCTCCCTGCAGACCCCCGCTGCAGCCTACTCCCCATACTATGACGCCCTCGCCGCAAGGTTCAACAAGGCATTCCCAGTTGGAGAGAACCCGTTCAGGCCATTCAGGCCAGCCCCCAATGAAGTGCAATTGGCCATTCATAGCTTACCCATTCCCTTCCTCCCATCGGACCCAGAGGAACTTCGCTCTGAGCTCAGAAACTCTATCCTAAAGGCAACAGGCGTGACGATCTTCTCTGCAAGATACCTCCAGCCGAACCCTGAAATAAGGGCCACTAAAAATTCTACCTCAATTGTTGTATCGGTTCCTCCTACTGACGTTGTGAAGATAGGAAGGACCATCTACCTATACTCCAAGCCCCGCAAAGTAGATGTCTGCCACTCCAAAAGCCGCTATATGCAATGCCGGAAGTGCTGGAAATTTGGACACCCCTCTCCTATGTGTAAAGAGAGCAGCTTAGTCTGCCCACTCTGCTCTGGCTCCCACCCCCGCTCAGCCCATCGGTGCACAAACCCTACATGCCCGAAAGACGGACACCTAAAGGCTGTAGCTGCCTGCTGCCTCACTTCACCCTTGAAATGCTCCAACTGCTCAGGGGATCACTCTGCAACCAACAACGACTGCCCCTCCCGACCCAAGCCAGTAGCCAGGGACGACCTGCCACCTGCCTAAGAGGAAGAAGGCATGGGCACCGACGAGGATAACTCAAGACCCACCACCCCTAAAGGGAAAGGTAAACAGACTGACACCAGCGTTGAGGGGACCCCACGCCAAACAACCTCCCAAACCCTCGCAATGAGCCTGTTTAAGGCCCCAATACCTAAACGAGTCGGCCCCCCCCCCCGTGGGCTGATGCGTTCTCTTCTGAAGACCCCATTTCAGGTGCATGAAGGTGGAGGACTCTACCTGCACCTCGCCCATAGGGCCACCTCTCCCACCCTGTCTTAAGCAACTTTTCTTTGTTCAACATAACTGCCTGGGAAGCTGGGATATGTTTCTTTCATTGTTTAATAGCTTTCAATCTCTGAAAGCCCCCCCACAGATAATACTGTTGCAGGACCCCCCTGTGTACCATAACAGGCTCCCCACTTTTGCATCCTTTAAATCATTTGCTCCACCATTTAAACAAGGGACACCTCCCAAGGTGGCTACCTACGTTTATATGGATTTTTTGAATGTGTATGCTGTACTTCCTATGTTTTTTAATAGGCCTGATTTTATGGCCATTGATGTTTATTCTCCCCTAGAACTCTTTAACTCCAATTACTCACAGTGTAGGGCATACAACCTGTACTCGACGGTCGCCACTTCCTCTGGAAACAGAACAGTTGACCCAGCTACATGCTTCCCCCTACACCCCTTCCCCACTCTTGTGGCAGGGGACTTCAACATCCACCATCCACCATCTGACCCCCTGAGAACCATTTCTTCGAATGAATTTTCAACTTCCAGCCCATACTTTGAACAAGCGCACTACAACGGCTTCGAACTCTGCAACACCCCTGGAGCATACACTAGATTTCCGTTTGACCACAACACTAGGCCGGGGGTTATTGACCTGGCCTTTATCAACACACCCCTCATTTGCTTCCTGCAATCTTGGTCGACCCGCCTACCAGCAACAGGTTCTGACCACCTCCCAATCTCTATCATGTTCACGGCACCCCTAATCAGGCCACCACCGCCATCCCCACACTGGGACAAGACAGACTGGACAACTGCTGCAGAAAAATTGAAAGAACTGTCGGTTCCACCACTGCACCCCAACCCCACTGACCTCGATCTAGACAACTGGCTAGAAAGACACCTGCTAACACTCACCACACTGATCAAAGCCTGCACCCCATCCAAAAGGGTCTCCATCCACTCAAAGCCCTGGTGGGACATGAAAATCACCCACCTGAGACAAGCTCACCATCGGGCCTCAAGGGAACATAGGAAAGACCCCACAGAACAATCCTTAGAAGATCTCAGATCCCACCGCAACTCATACTTCAAGGCAATTAAGAAGGCCAAAGCTAAATACTGGAAAGAATTCCGGGCCCGGGTGACACCGCAGTCAGTCTGGAGAGCTAAGAAGGCGGCCATGGGAAGAGATGAAGACAGATTCCCTGACCTGCCCGGCGCAGACTCCCATGACAAAATCAACCAAGCTTTGCTAGACCACTTCTTCCCACCAAAACCACCAACGCAAACGGTGGCCTACCCACGATTCGACCCCGAACACCCACCACTAGTGGACTCCGTTGCCTTTACAACCACAGCGAAAGAAAAAACTGCACCAAATTTTTAGCCGAGACTCCACCTCATTGGTCAACAACCAAATCTCACCGCTTCCCCATCCACTTTAAAGACTTTTTACCGACAAATCATCCTTTATTATTTGTTTTCCATCACCTCTATCAGCTGAGTCACGCTTCCCATCACCTTTGATGTCCGCCAGATGAAAAGGCAAAGGTAAAGGGGCTGCAAACCCTCTTGCACCCCCTTTTCAGCCCTCCTCTTCCCAAAACCCAGCCTCGCCTGAGGATACTCAGATGGCTGAGGATACTCAGATGGCTGAGGATACTCCATCACCTGTCCACACAGTCGGCACTGCTGTCCACCTCTCAGAAGAGGAAGACACAGGATCAGACTCCCTCACCACCCATGTCATCCAACTCAGAAACGACCTCAACTCCATGATAGCCAGATACAAGGTTATACAAATCACCCATTCTGCCTTGGAGAAACACATGGGTGTTGTCCAGGACTGCCACATCTGAGATACTGAAGAGTTGAAAGCCATGGTTACCAATCTCACCAACCAAGTTGCGCATCTCCAGTCCCAACAGCACAAACAACAACCATCAACCACCCACCAATCCACCCTTCCCCCACCTCCTACCACGCAAAGCTGGGCCCAAAAGGCTTCTAAAGCCCTCCCAGTCAAACCTGCAACACTTCTACCAAAGGAAACCAGCCCCTCATCTCTCCTCACAAACGCGACCGTACGATTGTTGTTGAAAGAGATGGAACAACACTGCCAGAAGACACCAACTGCCTTGCCATACGCGATGCTGTCAACACAGCCATCAAGAAATAACTGGTATCCAACATTGAATTCACCCCCAACCACAACGTCCTCCTTATTACAAAAGACAACTCAGCTGCCTCTACCATACTCAAAAACCACCGCTTTGCCATTGAGGAGGCTATCAGAGCCACCATACCTGCTGCTAACGGCCTCAGAAAGGATGAGGTCTGGCAAAAGGTCATCATCCATGGCATTCCCACTACTGTTACCTTTCCTACCGTCCAAGCTGAGGTTGAAACCTTCAACCCAGGCACCCACCTTCCCCGCCCTCCCAGGTGGCTCACCACTGAAGCCCAATGTCAGAACAAGGCAGCATCAGCCATGGTTCTCACCATTGCCGGCAAAGACTCTACAGAAAAAGGCCTCAGCAGAGGCCTCTCACTCTTTGGCAGGAAGCTCAAAGTGCAGCGTTATCTCTCCTTTGGCCCTGACACCCAATGCTCCAGATGCCTTAAATTTGGTCAGCATCCTTCTCAATGCACCAAAACCCCCCACTGTGCTATCTGTTCTCAGGAATACCCAGCCCACCTCCACACTTGCGGCAGATCAGACTGTCCCACTAAAGGCAAGCCATGCCTCCATACTACCATCCTTTGCCTC
Organism: Tuber brumale; assembly: GCA_014065205.1. Classification (NCBI taxonomy): domain Eukaryota; kingdom Fungi; phylum Ascomycota; class Pezizomycetes; order Pezizales; family Tuberaceae; genus Tuber; species Tuber brumale. Next base: position 93,556 of record JACCEG010000107.1, on the reverse strand, counting down.
AACTGTGGCAACAATCACCTGGCCACCTCCAAGGAGTGCCCCACCTACCTTCACGTACACCAGGCAGCAACTGATAGGAGGAACAGGGCAGCTTAGATTTCAATCGCTGGTATTTCCTTGATTTGTTAGGCTTTAGGCGGATAGGAGAATTTCCTTACTTGATGTTGTTTGTGCTTTGGCCGTGGGTGCCCATTCAAAAGTTGACACTACCATTGAGGAGATGGGATTTCTGGACAGGCATGTTTGTTGCCTTGATAAGTTGTATGTTAGTGCCGCTTCATAGCCTTAGGCTCCATAGGCGAGATAATGATATATAATAATAATATTAACCCACCACTAGCCCCCGAAGAGATCTCATCTGCCCTTGGCAGATCCTCGAACACCTCAGCCCCGGGCCCAGACCAAATCCCGTACAGGGTCTGGAAGAAAGTCCACACAATCAACCCAAACATATTCACATCTCTTCTTGCCCCCCTTTTGGCATACGGACACCACCCTAGGTGCCTCAAGATGTCTAACGGGATGGTCCTACCCAAACCAGGAAAACGAGATTACTCCACTCCGGGCTCGTTCCGGATTATTGTTCTACTTGAAAGCTTTTCGAAGATACTGGAAAGGATAGTAGCAACACGCCTCTCCCTCATCGCCCGCGAAGTAGGGCTCTTGAATCCTAATCAGTGTGGTTCGCTCGCCGGCCTTTCAACCTTTGATGCCACGGCTACCCTAACCCAAGAAGTTAGGGCAAGGCAAAACCTCTCATACAAAGCCTCCTCCCTGTTTTTAGACATAAAGGGAGGGTTCGATAATGTTTCCTCTAGTCTTCTAACAGCTAAACTCAGAGCTAAAGGGACTCCCAAATACCTGGTAGCTTGGGTTCGCTCCTTTCTAACAGATCGTTCATGTTGTTTGTTATTTCAGGGGGCCCCTGGGGCTTTCTCTCCCGTTCAGGTGGGGACCCCTCAAGGATCACCTGTTTCTCCTTTGTTATTTGTGATTTATGTTTCTGAATTACATGTTTCTATACCCCGAGGGGTTATTTTTTCCTATGTTGATGATTTCTCAATTACGGTTTCTACTGCTTCTTATAGGGGGAATATTAGGTATCTTCAATATTGTTTTTCTTTCCTTCAGAGCAGGACAGCGCAGATTGGAGTCCCCTTTTCAATCCCCAAGACGCAACTGATACACTGGAGGACGCCTAAGGACAGATCTCCAATCTCTAACCAACCGATAGCTCTAAACGGCTTTGTTTTTCCACCCTCCTCTTCTTTAAGATGACTGGGGCACTGGTTCACCCCCACCCTGGAAACGACCACACACTTCACCAAATGACTTACAATGGCCTCTGGGGCCTTTTCTGCTATCAGAAGGCTTACGCCTCCCGGGATTGGAATGCCCCCCCATATGTGCCGAAGGCTTGCTATGGGCCTCATCCTTCCTATCCTCACGTATGGAGCTGACCTCCTGATACCAACACTCGCCACGACGGACAAGATGTTGGCCCTGTGGAACAAAGTCATGAGATGGGTCACGAACTGCTTCAGCTCAACCCCAATGACCAGTCTAGCCATTGAGGCCGGCCTCCACCCGCTGGATCTGTTGATCACCCACCGGAGAAGGATGTCGGCACTTCGCTTAGCCTGCTCCTCTCCTGCCTACAACCCGGCGTCAGCTTGGCTCCCCCCAGATTTCCCCTCCTACTCCTCCCACCCAGATAGATTCGTGCACAGAGAGCTGCTCAAGGGGAGAACCCAGAACTACATCCCTCTCGGCTGGCGCCAGTACAAAGCTGAACAGCCCATGAGGAGACACCTACCTATCGACTCGCTGGCGCACCTCCTGCTACTGGCCATGAGATAAACCATAACGTTCCCACTAGCCTACCCGGCCCTGGAGCCAGGGCTGGCTCTGCTACCTCCCAGCCCATCGAACTATAAATCTCTCAAGGCCTCACTCGGGAACAGACTCCTAGAAGACTGGATTCACCTGGCCCCACCCCCTCTCTACTACCCATATAAGGCCACGCTAAAGCCACATGCCTTTATGGGCCTCGACCGCTTTACTGCGGTACGCATACATCAAGGCAGGGCTGGGAAAAGCTACCTGGCAGCGCACCACTCCTGGGACGACCCCCAGTCCCCCACCCTATGCACCTTCTCCAAGGAAGACGATGAGACATTCACCCACGCAATACTTCAATGCTCGGCTAAAGCTGATAAAAGGACGCTCTACCTCCATGAGGTTTCCGACATCGGCCAAGGCTCACCAATCTGCTCCTCACTTCCAGCCATCATTGGCCTCGCCAACTACATCCGCACTACTGGTACCGGATTCCCGCCACCCATGCCGCCAATTAGGCTGCTTTCACCCCCCCGGGAGGATCTTCCTCCGCCCCCTGCCCTGATTTAAGCTTTACGTTACTGTTGATGAATTTTTTATGTTTTTTATGCTGAAAGTTTGTTGATTTTTCTTTACTATTTTGAGTGGTCACCGTTTGAGGTGCTTGCGACGCATTTGTCGTTTTTGGAGATTTGAGCCGATGGTTTCCTTTGTTTATTTGTTTGGAATTAAGGTTTTTTTTTTGCCATAGCTGATGCTGCATGCACGTTCTTGTACCTAACAAGCAATATATGATTTAAAAATAAAAATAAAAATAAAAATAAAAATAATCCCAGCGAAACCAGGCTCCGCGCCTTCTCTTTACCTCTTGTTTGAAAAATTACCGCTTCTGGTCATCCCAAACTCCAGGTTTTGGGGTGGCAACCAGCTCGACACAACAATTTTGTCCTCTCGCTTAGGCTTAACTCTATAAGCGACCCAACCTCTCACTTGATTCATATCCTCAGCTATGACTAACAACACTGCAAGGGCCTCATGCCCAGAATCCCACGCCTCTGATTGCTCTCCCCCTTATGCAGGTAGGCCTACTCAAGTCCCAACTGTCCCTGCCCTGGCATCAGCTGCCCAAATTCATTCCTCCCCCCCTCAGAATCCAACACGGTACTCCTCGCTGGGCCCCCTCGACCCCAATCTTCCCCTTCTTAGAGAAATGTACAGCCACACTACTTCAAACCTTGCCACAAACAGAGATGTCTTCCCCCGGCTCTGGCACGCTGATCTCAGGAGTCTGACGGCAGGTGAGGCATTCATCCTCCCCTTCATCATGACAGCACTTGAAGGAATAGCCGCCCTCTATGCTAGAATTGGATCCTTAGAGAGCAAACTCACCGCCCTGCCAGAACAGGTCCAGCCTAGCACCGGCCCCTCCCTGGCCTCCATCCAAGCCACTGTGGCTGACCTCTCATCTCGAGTGGCAGCCTCCCTTTCAGCCAAACCCGTCCCGATACCCCACCAACCCCAGACAGGAAAGCATCAACAAAACCTGGCTGGGAAAAGTCTATTGGCCCCCGCAGTTCCGGCAGCCAGCCCTATGACTAACTACGACTCTGACATTCCCTGCTACGACACAGCCACCGATAAGTGGTATGGTGACCCCATTGCCTATGCAGTCAAAAACCTTCAGTCCTGGGAGGCTCAGGCCTTCCGCGAAGGGAAATACGGTGCCTACTCCTTCACTCCCGGCCACCTAGAGCTGTCACTCAACAAAGCTCTAGGCAAAGCAAAATCCAAACCATGAACCTATGCCCAGGCTGCCGCCCCGCAAGCACAGACTGGGATAAGAAAGTCTAAGAGGACAAAGGGAGAAGAGAAGGCCTTCACCTCTGTAGCCCAAGTCGGAGCGTCTAAGGATCTGGACCCTTCGTTTAAGGGACCGCCCTCCCTCCCTGCAGCTGACAGAAGGTTCTTCTCACCCCGCGAGGGTCCCCTTCTCCACCAAGATGCACTCAGGATCGCTGCCACAGCCCCAGACATAGTCACCCAAGTACTCAAAGAGGCAAACTGCTCACACCCACTTTGCTTCGGTGCCTCTGTCAATGCCAGGGGTGCCCTCATCCTCACAATCCGCTCTCTGCAGACTCCTGCCACTGCCTACTCCCCATACTACGATGCACTGGCTGCAAGGTTCAACAAGGCTTTCCCAGTCTTGGATAATCCTTTTAAGCCGTTCAGGCTGGCTCCTAATGAGGTTCAACTAGCCATTCACGGCCTACCGATTTCTTTCCTCCCTCAAGGCCATGAGGAGCCCTGCTCTGAATTGGGAAACACGATTTCGAACTCGATGGGAGTGATGATCTTCTCCCCAAGATACCTCCAGCCGAACCCTGAAATAAAGGCAACAAAAAACTCTACTTCGATTGTTGTATCGGTTCCCCCTACTGACGTTGTGAAGATAGGAAAGACCATCTACCTCTACTCCAGACTGCCCAAAGTCGACATATGCCACTCTAAGAGTCACTATATGCATTGCCGGAAGTGCTGGAAATTTGGACACCCCTCTTCTATGTGCAAAGAAACCGCGTCAGTGTGCCCACTCTGCTCTGGGTCCCACCCACGGTTGGCCCACCAATGTACAAACCCGACGTGCCCCAAAGATGGCCACCTGAAAGCTGTGGCTGCCTGCTGCCTGACCTCACCATTGAAATGCCCCAACTGCTCAGGGGGTCACTCCGCAACCAACAACGATTGCCCCTCCAGACCCAAACCCCAGGCCAGAGACGACCTACCCCCACACAGTGAGGAAGGCGTAATGGATACCGACGAAGACAACTCAAGACCTGCCACCCCCAAGGGCAAAGGCAAACAAATCAACACCAGTGTAGTGGAGACCCCCCGCCAAGCGACCTCTCGCACTCTCCCAATGAGCATGTTCAAGGGACCGATACCCAAACGGGTCGGCTCGCCACCCACGTGGGCTGATGCGTTTTCCTCGGAAGACCCCATTACAGGTGCATAAAGGTGGAGGACTCTCCCTGCACCTCGCCCATAGGACCACCTCACCCATCCTCTCTTAAGCAACTATTCTTTGTTCAACATAACTGTTTGGGAAGCTGGGATGTATTTCTTTCATTGTTTAATAGCTTTCACAGCTTGAAAGCCCCTCCACAGATTATACTGCTGCAGGACCCTCCCCATGTACCGCAACAGGCTTCCTACTTTTGTGTCTTTTAAAGCGTTTGCTCATCCCCTTAAGCCCGGCACCCCCCACAATGTGGCCACCTACGTGTATTTGAATTTTTTAAATGTGTTTTCAGTACTTCCTTGTTTTTTTGATAGGCCGGATTTCATGGCACTTGACATCTACTCCCCCCTAGGGCTTTTTGACTCCAACCACTCATAATTTAGAGCATACAAACTGTACTCAACGGTCGGCACCTCCTCTGGGAACAGAACTGTGAGCCGGCTGTAGCTTGCCCTTTGAGTTCCTTTCCTACCCTTGGGGCTGGGGACTTTAATATCCACCACCCGGAAGCAGATCCTCTGAGGACTATCTCCTCGAATGAATTTTCAACGTCCCACCCCTACTTTGAGCAAGCACAAGACAATGACCTCTAGCTCTGCAACACCCCAGGAGCCTGCGCTAGATTTCCATTCGACCCTGATACGAGGCCCGGAGTTATCGACCTGGCCTTCACCAACACCCCCCTTACCCGTTATCTACACTCCTGGTCGACTCATCTACCAGCAACAGGTTCAGATCACCTGCCGATCTCCATCATGTTCCCAGCACCCCTTATGAGAACGCCTCCTCCTGCCCCGTACTGGGCCAAGACAGACTGGATGGTAGCTTCAGACAGACTGAAGGACTTGACATTTCCCCCCCCGCCTCCACACAACCGACCTAGATCTAGACAACTGGCTGGAGAGACACATGCTAACACTAACAACACTCATCAAAGCATCTACCCCAACTAAAAGGGTCTCCATTTACTCCAAGGCTTGGTGGGACATGACGATTACCCATTTAAGGCAGGCTCACCACAGAGCCTCGAGCGTACACAGCAAAGAACCTACCGCACACTCCTTGGAAGAACTAAGACTGCACCACAACCAATACTTCAAGGCGATTAAGAAAGCCAAAGCCAACTACTGGAAAGAGTTGCTAGACGGGGTGACACCGCAATCAGTCTGGAAGGCCAAAAAGGCCGCTATGAGAAGAGATGAAGATAGATTCCCTGACCTACCTGGTGCACACTCCCTAACCAAGATTAATGCAGCTCCACTAGAGCATTTCTTTCCAACGAAACCACCTGCACCGGCGGTGGCCTATCCCCGGTTCGACCCCGAACACCCCCCACTTGCCCCTGCGGAGATAACATCTGCTCTAGCCAGATCCTCTAATACCTCCGCTCCAGGACTAAACCAAATCCTATATGGGGTCTAGAAGAGGGTTCACGCCATCAACCCAACTATACTCACATCCCTCCTTGCCCCTCTTCTGGCCTACGGGCATCATCCTATGAGCCTTAAAATGGCCAATGGAGTGGTGCTGCCTAAACCAGGAAAGCCTGACTACACTACCCATGCTTCGTTCCGAATTATCGTCGTACTTGAAACCTTTACGAAAATACTGGAGAAGGTGGTAGCAACCCCTCTTTCTCCTATAGCACGCGAAGTCGGGCTTCTGAACCCAAACCAATGTGGCTCACTAGCAGGTCTTTCAACCTTCGACGCCACAGCCATCCTGATGCAAGAGGTTAAAGCAAGGCAAAGCACCTCCTCCAAGGCCTCATCTTTGTTTTTAGACATCAAAGGAGGGTTCGATAATGTTTGTTCTAGTCTTTTAACTGCTAGACTCAGGGCCAAGGGTACCCCCAAGTACCTGGTTGCCTGGGTTCGTTCTTTTCTTACAGATTGGTCATGTCGTTGATTGTTACAAGGAGCCCCAGGGGTCTTCTCCCATGTTCAGGTTGGGACACCCCATGGCTCACCTGTTTCTCCCTCGTTATTTGTGATTTACGTTTCCGAATTGCATGTTTCTATACCCCGAGGGGTAACCTTTTCCTATGTTGATGATTTTTCAATTACGGTTTCTACTGCTTCTTACAGGGGGAATATTAGGTATCTTCAGTTTGTTTTTTCTTTGGTTCCGAGCAAGGAAGCGAAGATTGGAGTTTCCTTTTCAATCCCCAAGGCGGAACTGATCCACTGGAGGACTCCCAAGGACAGGTCCCAGGGTTCCAACCAACCTATAGCCCTCAATGGCTCGGTCATTGCGCCCTCCTCCTCACTAAGATGGCTTGGATACTGGTTCACCCCCACCCTTGAAACTACCACCCACTTTATCAAGCCACTCACGTTGGCCTCAGGGGCCTTCTCCGCTATCAGACGAGTGGCACCGCTGGGGATCGGAATGCCACTTTATATGTGCCGAAGGCGCGTCAGGGGCCTCATCCTCCCTATCCACACGTATGGAGCGGACCTCCTCAAGCCAACACGACCCACGATGGGCAAGATGTCAGTGCTGTGGAACAAGGTGTTGAGATGGGTCACCAATTGCTTTAGCTTGATTCCTACAATCATTCTGGCCAGTGATGCTTGTCTCACGCCCCTAGATCTACTGCTCCCCCACCGCAGAAGGATGTCGGCACTTTCCTTAACCTGGTCCTCTCCTGCCTACAACCCGGCGTCAGCCAGGCTCCCCCCAGATTTCCCCTCTTACACCTCCCCCCCAGATAGGTCCACACACAGGGAACTATTCAAGGGGAGAAAGCAAAACTACAGCCCTCAGGGCTGGCGTCAGTACAAAGCCGAGCAACCCCTAAGAAGGATACTCCGTTGTCGTTACAACCACAGCGAAAGAGGAAACCACACCAAATTTCTTGCCAAGCTTTCAGCTCATTGGTTGACAACCATTCCTCACCGCTTCACCCCTTCACTTTAAAGACTTTTCAACCACAAATCATCCATACTCATTTGTCTTTTATCACCTTTATCAACTGAGTCCCAGTCCCCCACCATCTGATGTCCAATAGACATAGGGGCAGAGGGAGGGGTGGTGCAAACCCCTTTAGAGCCCCCTTCAACCCACCAATCCCACCTCCAAACCGAGCCTCGCCTGAGGACACACGCATGGAAGAAGACCCAGGCTCCCCAGTCCAGACTGTGCCTGCTCCCGCCTCTACCACCTCTACAGAAGAATACCCTTCCATCCCTACATTTTCACCAAGGCCTTTGGCTGAAGGCATCTCCAACACCAACCTTGGCATTTCACTTTGCACTCAACATCTTGAAGATGGCTTCCAGGCCCTGCAGAAACACCTCATGGTGATTCAAAATCGCCATATTACAGATGTCCAAACACTTCAAGATCAAATTGCGCACCTCACCTCTCAGGTTTAACACCTGCAGTACCAACTCCTCCACCAACAACCCCCCCACCACAACAAACTATCTTACACGCTCCTCCACCACAACAAACCTGGGCCCAAAAGGCTGCCGGAGCAGTCGCAGCCAAACCCTCTACCACTCCACCCGCCAAAACTTCCACCCCAGCAGTTTTGACTAAACGCGACCGTACCATTGTCATTGAAAGAGATGGCTTCGTCCTACCTGATACCACCAACCCCGTTACCATTCGTGATGCAATCAACAATGCAGTAAAGAAACCGCTTATTGCAACAATCGAATTCACCACCAACCACCATGTCCTCCTCCTTATCAAGGATAATACACCTGCCACCTCTGTCCTCAAAGTGCATCGTTCTGCCATTGAGGAAGCAATCAGATCCACCATCCCAGCAGCCATTGGCCTCAGAAAAGACAAAATCTGGCACAAGGTCATCCTTTATGACGTCCCCTCTTGATCCACCTGATTCACTATTCAGTCTGAAATTGAAGAGTTCAACTCAGGCACCCACCTCCCATGCCCTCCTAGATGGCTCACCACCCCAACCCAACGTCAGGACAAAGAAGCATCAGCTATGGTCCTCACTATTGCCGGCAAAGACTCCACAGACAAAGCCCTCAGCAGAGGCCTGTCACTACTTGGGAAGAAGTTCAAAGTACAATGTTACTTGTCCTTAGGCCCAGACACCCAATGCACCAAATACCTGGCCTTTGGCCACCATCCCTCTCACTGTACCGGTACCCAACATTGCAGCATCTGCTTCATGGAACACCCAGCACACCTCCACACCTGCGGCAGATCAGATTGTCCTACCAAGGGCAAAGCATGTTTGCACACTACCATCAAATGCGTCAACTGCGGCATCTCCCACCAGGCAAATTCTAAGGAATGTCCTACATACTTCAAGGCACACCAAGCTGTAACTGAGAGAAGGAACAGGGCTGTCTAGGGTAATTACTGGTGTTTTCCTATATTTGTTAGGCATTTGGCGGCTTGAAGGATTTCATTTTGTCACTATAGCTGATGAGCTAGCCTAAACGAACGTTACTACCTTTCTATATGAGACGGGATATCATACTGGCACCCTTGTATGGTGTAAAGACTATTGCATGTTAGTTGGCTTCATAGCCAGTGCGGCTCCATAAGCGTAATGAGATATGATAATAATAATAATAACCCCCTGAGAACATCCTCCGTCTCCGCTACACCTCCGGTGATTGAAATTTATTTCCTGGTTGGGATAGACTCAACACCACACCAAACTATCACCACTTTTCGGTCTGCACCCTCCCCTTGGGGGGGGTGTAGGCTATCTCTATCCATCCATTCGGACTCGGAGCTTGTCTCCCCATCCCTTTCCCTGTGGGTCTACCCCCCTGGGATACTCTATCCTCCCCTCTGGCATCTCACCATGTCCAGAAACCTCTTTACCCCGCTTTTGCTCTGGCTTCGCTTAGCATCAGCACGGTCGGTTACAACCCTTTCCTCATCTTGGCAGACGGCTGGGATTACGGTCTGTGGTATGCGATTACGATGGATACCTGTATCACTCCTCCTAAAGAAACTGGGGGACTTGTGTCAGGTTTTCTCAATAGGCCACGGTCGATTTCGCCACCCTCCTTCCTCACTCATCGCTTCAGCTGGTGGTATCCCATCCACTATAGTGACACTATCTCTCTGAGAACAAGGGACTACATGAGAGACGTGGTAAAACAGCTGGCTTTGTTTGGGGCCTGCTGGAGGCCGCCTAGAAGGATACTAACACGATACCGATAGCCTTTTTGTCGCTTTGGGATGTATTCCTTCCTCCTACACTCCCCACGGTTGCGATCGGCTGGCACCCTACTGCTACACCACACCTTGGCTGGCACCCTACTGCTACCAGACAGCTTGCATCTTACTGCCGTCTTCACTCTTCGCGGGCTTTGCACCCGCACCCTCACCCAAGCTGGCACCTTACTGCTACACTGGCTGGCACCCTACTGCTACCCCCATTCTGCTGGAGTTTCTCCGGCAACAACCCAAGCCTAGTTGGCACCTTACTGCTACCTCTCGTCAGGGCTTGAAGGTGGCGCTGCCGCTTCTGCTCAACAATCCTTCCTCTAGGTGACAAGGCCGACACCTACCTCCATACCTCCTTGTGAGCCCACCCCGGGTGAGGTGTTACCGCTCCAGTTTCCATCTTTTGGCTAGTCGTCCCTATAGGGGGTGCATTGGGGATATTAATTGGTTTCTTTTGTGCCTTTGGGCCGAGATTTCCCACGGGATTTTTCCTGATATTTCTTGATTGTTTTTAGTTAGGCTTCTCCTATTCTCTGGGTTCGCTTGTGAGGCAGGGATGGGCCTGGCTGGGGGCGAGCTTGGGACGGACGGCTTTTACCTGGTGGGAGGAGGGATGTTTGAAATTAAGGTTTTCTTTTTGCCATAGCTTACGCTGCATGCATGTTCTTGTACCTAACAAGTAATATATGATATAAAAAGAAAAAGAAAAAAAAGAAAAAAAAGAAAAAATAACCCCCAGAGAAGACATGCTGCGCGCCCTCTATTCACCTCTCGCTGGAAAGGTTTGTACTTTCGGTCATCCCTAAACTCCAGGTTTTTGGGTGGCAACCAGTTCAACACACCAGTTTTTGCCTCTCGCTTAGGCTTCACTCTATAAGCAACCCTACCCCTCACTTGACTCACAGCTGTTGCTATGACTCACAACACTGGCAGGGCCTCGCGCCCAGAGTCCCGCACCTCAGACCGTTCCCACCCCTATGCTGGGAGGTCCGCTCAAGTCCCCACTGCGCCCCAGCTGAGACCGGCTGCCCCAATACACTCCTCCCCCCTCCAGAATATCTCAAGGTCCACCTCTCTAGGCCCCCTTGATCCGAACCTTCTGCTCCTCCGCGAAATGTACAATCACACTACCTCCAACCTCGCTACCAACAGAGACGTCTTCCCACGACTTGCGGACGCTGATCTCACAAGCCTTTCGGCTGGCGAAGCCTCGATCCTCCCTCTGCTCATGGCTGCACTGGAAGAAATTGCAGCACTCCACTCAAGAATCGGCTTCCTTGAAAATAAACTTGAAACCGATACCCCCCCGCCGCAACAAGCCCAGGCCAGTACAGGGCCTTCCCTTGCCTCTATTCAAGCCACTGTGGCTGACCTCTCCTCATGGGTTGCGGCTTCCCTCTCGGTAAAGCCAACTGTGGCCCCACTACAGCCCCAAATGGGGAAACACACTAAACAACCCGCGAAAAGTTTCACAGTCCCAGCAGTCCAAGCAGCCAGTCCTACAGTGGACTTCGACTCTGACATTCCTCGCTATGACACTGCCACTGAGAAGTGGTATGGTGATCCTAAAGCCTAGGCCGTCAAATACCCGTGCTCCTGGGAAGCCCAGGCCTTCTGTGAAGGAAAGTACAGTGCCTACTCCTTCACCCCTGGCTACTTGGAACCATCACTCAACAAGGCCCTCAGCAAGACAAAGGCCAAACCATCAACCTATGCCCAGGCTGCCACTCCGCAGGAGCAGGCTGGGGGAAGGAAGTCTAAGAAGGCGAAGGGAGAAAGTCAGGCTTCCACCTCTGCCACCCAAGTCACAGTGTCAAGGGATGCGGGCCCCTCAGATAGAGGGCCACCCCCGCTACTAGCGGCCAATAGAAGATATCTTTCGCCTAGAGGGACCCCCTTCCCCCACGCCGATGCCTTCAGGATAGCTGCAACCGCCCCTGATATCGCCGCGCAAGTCCTCAGAGAGGCAAACTGCCCACACCCGCTATGCTTCAGCGCCTCGGTAAATGCCAGAGGTGCCCTCACTCTTACAACCTGCTCATTGCAAACCCCTGCAACCTCCTACTCCCCCTACTATGAAGTCCTTGCAGTAAGGTTTAACAAGGGATTCCCAGTCGGGAACAACCATTTCAGGCCCTTTAGGCCAGCACAAATCGGGGTCCAATTGGCCATCCATGGGCTACCAATTCCTTTCCTCCCACAGGACGAGGAAGAGCTACGCTCCGAACTAGGGAATTCTATCCTAAATGCTACAGGGGTGACAATCTTCTCTGCAAGATACCTCCAACCAAACCCTGAAATAACGGCAACAAAAGAACTCCACCTCGATTGTGGTATCAGTTCCGCCTACTGACCTTGTGAAGATAGGAAAGACCATCTACCTCTACTCCAAGCCCCGTAAAGTGAATGTGTGCTACTCTAAAAGCCGCTACATGCAATGCCGAAAGTGCTGGAAGCTCAGACACTCGTCACCTATGTGCAAAGAAAACGCCTCAGTCTGCCCGCTCTGCTCCGGGTCTCACCCTTGGTCGGCCCATCGGTGCACAAACCCGACGTGCCCAAAGGATGGCCACCTCAAAGCAGTAGCATCCTGCTGCCTCACCTCCCCCCTCAAATGCCCCAACTGCTCCGGGGACCACTCAGCAACCAACAATGACTGCCCCTCCCGACCCAAGCTGCCAGCCAGAGATGACCTTCCGCCACAACCCGAGGGTGAATCCATGGATATGGACAGTGACGATTCCAGACCTGCCACTCCTAAGGGGAAAGGCAAATAAACTGACACCAGCATGGAAGAGACCTCTCGGCAATCGACGTCCCGCGCCCTCCCTATGGACCTTTTCAAGGCACCAATACCCAAATGAGTTGGCCCCCCCCGTGGGCTGACGCGTTCTCTTCTGAAGACCCTATCATAGGTGCTAAGAGGTGGAAGACTCTTCCTGCACCTCGCCCATAGGGCCACCTCCCCCATCCTCTCCTAAGCAACTTTTCTTTATTCAACATAACTGCTTGGGAAGCTGGGATGTCTTTCTTTCATTGTTTAATAGCTTTTGTTCTTTAAAAGCTCCCCCACAGATAGTTTTACTGCAAGACCCCCCATTTACAAAAATAGGCTTCCTACATTTGCTTCCTTTAAATCATTTGCTCCGCCATTTAAGCAAGGTACCCCTCCCAAGGTGGCCACCTATGTTTATGTGGATTTTTTAAAAGTGTTTTCAGTATGTCCTTGTTTTTTTGCAAGGCCTGATTTTCTGCCTATTGAGGGTTACTCCCTACTGGGGCTTTTTGACTCTAACCACTCACGATTCAGAGCCTACAACGTATACTCCACAGTTGGCACTTGCTCCAGAAATAGAACGGTCGATCCAGTTACTTGCTTCCCCCAAAACACCTTCCCCACACTGCTTACTTTTTTTTTTTTATTGTTTTTTTTTTTTATATCATATATTGCTTGTTAGGTACAAGAACGTGCATGCAGCGTAAGCTATGGCAAAAAGAAAACCTTAATTCNATTGCTTGTTAGGTACAAGAACGTGCATGCAGCGTAAGCTATGGCAAAAAGAAAACCTTAATTCCAAACAAACAAACAAAAGAAACCATTGGCTCAGATCTCCAAAAGCGACAAATCCATCGCAAGCACCTCAAATGGTGACCACTCAAGCTGGTAAAAAGAAAATCAACAAATTTTCAACACAAAAAAACACATAAAAAGATTTGTCAACAACGGTATAGAACTCAAGGAAGAGTAGCGGGGGGAGGTGGGTCCTCCCTAGGGGGTGAGAGCGGCCTGATCGGCGGCATTGGTGGCGGGAATCTGGTACCAGTAGTGCAGATGTAGTTGGCGAGGCCCATGAGGGCAGGAAGTAGGGACCAAATAGGTGAGCTTTGAGCGATGTCGGAAACCCCGTGGAGGTAGAGCGTTCTCTTATCAGCGTTAGCTGAGCATTGAAGTATTGGGTGGGTGAACGTTTCCTCGCCCTCCTCGCAGAGGTTGCACAGGGGGGAGGCCTGGGGGTCATCCCAAGAGTGGTGCGCGGCCAGGTAGCTCATCCCGGCCCTGCCTTGGTGTATGCGTCCCGCGGTGAAGTGGTCGGGTCCAATAAAGGCCTGTGGCTACAGCGTTGCCTTGTATGGGGAGTATCGAGAGGGTAGGGCCTGGTGTATCCAGTCTTCAAGGAGTATGTTCCGCAGTGAGGCCTTGAGTGCTTTGTAGTCAGACAGGGTAGGAGGTAATGGAGTCAGCCCTGGTTCCAGGGCCGGGTAGGCGGGTGGGAATGTCACGGTTTGTCTCATGGCCTCCAGCAGGAGGTGCACCATCGAGTTAATGGGCAGGTGCATCCTCATAGGTTGTTTGGCTTTGTATTTACGCCAGCCTAGAGGGATGTAGTTCTGGGTTCTCCCCTCGAGCAGCTTCCTGTGTGCGGATCTGCATGGGTGGGAGATGTAAGAAGCGAAGTCTGGAGGGAGCCTAGCTAACGCTTGGTTGTAGGCAGGAGAGGAGCAGGCTAAACGAAGGGCCGACATCCTTCTGCGGTGTGAGATCAACAGAAGGAGGGAAGGGAGGCAGGCCTCAATGGCCAGAATGGTCGTGGGGGTTGAGCTGAAGCAGTTCGTAACCTATCTCATGACTTTGTTCCACAGGACCGACATCTTGTCCATTGTGGCGAGTGTGGGTATCAGGAGGTCTGCTCCATACGTAAGGATAGGAAGGATGAGGCCCATAGCAAGCCTTCGGCACATGTGAGGGGGCATTCCAATCCCAGGAGGCACAAGCCTTCTGATAGCAGAAAAAGCCCCAGAGGCCATTGTGAGTCGTTTGATAAAGTGGGTGGTGGTCTCTAAGGTGGGGGTAAACCAATACCCCAGCCATCTTAGAGAAGAGGAGGGTGGAAAAATAGAGCCGTTTAGAGCTAGCGGTTGGTTAGAGACTGGAGATCTATCCTTAGACGTCCTCCAGTGTATCAGTTCCATCTTGGGGATTGAAAAGGAAACTCCAATCTGCGCTGCCCTGCTCTGAAGCAAAGAAAAAA
Organism: Tuber brumale; assembly: GCA_014065205.1. NCBI lineage: Eukaryota > Fungi > Ascomycota > Pezizomycetes > Pezizales > Tuberaceae > Tuber > Tuber brumale. Next base: position 78,496 of record JACCEG010000107.1, on the reverse strand, counting down.
CATATTGAAAATACCTAATATTCCTCCTGTGAGAGGTAGTAGAAACCGTAATTGAAAAATCATCAACTTAGGAAAAAATCACGCCTCGGGGTATGGAAAGATGCAATTCAGAAACATAAATCACAAATAACAAGGGAGAAAAAGGTGAGCCTTGAGGAGTCCCCACCTGAACGGGAGAAAAGACCCCGGGGGCTCCCTGAAACAACAAACAACATGAGCGATCTGTCAGAAAAGAACGAACCCAGGCTACCAGGTATTTGGGAGTGACTTTGGCTCTGAGTTTAGGTGTAAGATGGCTAGAGGAAACATTATCGAACCCTCCCTTTATGTTCAGAAACAGGGAGGAGGCTTTCCAGGAGGAGTTTTGCCTTGCACTAACTTCTTGGGTGAGGGTAGCCATAGCGTCCAAGGTTGAAACGCCGGCGAGTGAACCACACTGATTAGGATTCAGGAGCCCCACCTGGCGGGCGATAAGGGAGAGGCGGGTCGCTACTATCCTTTCCCGTATCTTCGAGAAGGTTTCAAGTAGAATGATAATTCGGAAAGAGGCAGGGGTGGAGTAGTCTGATTTTCCTGATTTCGGTAGGGCGACCTGGTTAGCCATTTTGAGGCGCTTCGGGTGGTGCCTGTATGCCAGAAGGGGGGCAAGACGGGATGTGAGTATGGTTGGGTTGATGGTGTGGACTTTCTTCCAGACGCCGTATGGGATTTGGTCTGGGCCCGCGGCTGAGGTATTCATGGAGCTGCTAAGGGAAGATGAGATCTCTGCAGCGGCTAGGGTGGATGTTCGGGGTCGAATCATGAGTAGGCCATCGATTGCGTTGGCGGTTTTGGTAGGAAGAAGTGGTCTAGCAGAGCTTCGTTGATTTTGTTCGGACAGTTTGCACCCAGCAGGTCCGGGAATCTGTCTTCCTCTCTTCACATGGCCGCCTTTTTGGCTTTCCAGACTGACTGTGGCGTCACCCTGGCCAGGAACTCTTTCCAGTATTTGGCTTTGGCTTTCTTAATTGCTTTGAAGTACCAGTTGCGGTGGGATCTTGGTTCTTCTAAGGATTGTGCAGTGGGGCCTTTCATATGTTCCCTTGAGGCTCGGTGGTGTGCTTGTCTCAGGTGGGTGATTGTCATGTCCCACCAGGGCTTGGAGTGAACGGAGACTCTTTTGGTTGGGGTGCAGGCTTTGATCAACGTGGTAAGTGTCAGCATGTGTCTCTCTAGCCAGTTGTCTAGATCGAGGTCAGTGGGGTTGAGTCGTGGCGGTGGAACCGACAGTCCTTACAGTTTTTCAGAAGCGGTTGCCCAGTCTGTCTTGTCCCAGTATGGGGTTGGAGGTGGTGGCCTGATTAAATGTACCGTAAACATGATAGAGATTGGAAGGTGATCAGAACCTTTCGGTGGTAGGGGGGTCAACCAAGATTGTAGAAAACAAAAGATTAGTGAGTTGACGAGGGCCAGGTCAATAACCCTGAACCTGGTGTTGTGGTCAAATGGGAACCGGGTGTAGGTTCCAGGAGTGTTGCATAGTTCGCAGCGATTGTCATGCGCCTGCACAAAGTAGGGGTTGGAGGTTGAAAACTCGTTCGAAGAAATGGTCCTCAAGGGATCAGATTGTTGCTGGTGAATATTGAAGTCCCCCGCCACCAGTGTGGGAAAGGGATGTAGGGGAAAGCATGTAGCTGGTTCGACTGCTCTGTTTCCGGAGGAAGTGCCAACCGTTGAGTACAGGTTGTATGCCCTAAATTGTGAGTATTTAGAGTCAAAGAGTCCTAGGGGGGAATAAACATCAAGGGCCATAAAATCAGGCCTGTTGAAAAAAACAGGAAGTCCAGCAAACACATTCAAAAAGTCCAAGTAAACGTAGGGAGCCACCTTGGGGGATGTCCCTTGTTTAAATGGCTGAGCAAATGATTTAAAGGATGCAAAAGTGGGGAGCCTGTTGCGGTACACAGGTGGGTCCTGTAGCAGTATTATGTGTGGGGGGGCTCTCAGAGATTGAAAGCTACTAAATAAAGAAAGAAACACATCCCGGCTTCCCAGGCAGTTATGTTAAACAAAGAAAAGTTGCTTAAGAGAGGATGGGGAAGGTGGCCCTATGGGTGAGGTGCAGGCAGAGTCCTCCACCTTTATGCACCTGTAATGGGGTCTTCAGAAGAGAACGCATCAGGCCACGGGGGGGGGGCCGCCCCACACTGGTCATTCTTTTATTTCTTTTTTTCTTTTTTATATCATATATTACTTGATTAGGGTACAAGAACGTGCATGCAGCGTAAGCTATGGCAAAAAGAAAACCCTTAATTTCAAACATCCCTCCCCCCGCCAGGTAAAAGCCGTCTGTCCCAAGCCTCTCTAGTAAGGAGCAAACCGCACATCTCGCCCCCAGCCCGACCCTTCCCTACCTCGCAAGCGAGCGCGGAGAATAAGAGAAGCCTAACTAAAGACAAGCAGGAAATATCAGGAATAACCCGCCGGGAAATCTCGGCCCGAAGGCACAAAAGAAACCAATTAATATCCCAAATGCACCCACTATATGGATGACTAGCCAATAATGAAAGTCGGGGCGGTATTGCCTTACCCGGTATGGGTTCACAAAAGAGTATGGAGGTAGGTGTCCACCTTTGCACCTAGAGGAAGAGTTGTTAGGCAGGAGGGACAGCGCCACCTCCAAGCCCTGACAAGAGGTAGCAGTAAGGTGCCAGCTGGGGGTGGGTTGGTGCTGGAGGAACTCCAGCGAAATTGGGTAGCAGGAGGGTGCCAGCCTGGGTAGCAGTAAGGTGCCAGCTTGGGTGGGGGTGCGAGTGCAAAGCCCGTGAAGAGTGAAGACGGCAGTAAGATGCAAGCTGTCTGGTACCAGTAGGGTACCAGCCAAGGGGTGGTGTAGCAGTAGGGTGCCAGCCAATCGCAACCGTCGGGAGTGTACAGGGCAGGCATCCGTCCCTAAGTGACAGAAAGGCTGCCGGTATCGCGTTCGTATCCTTCTACGCGGCCTCTAGCAGGCCCCAAATAAAGCCAGGTCTTTTACCACGTCTCTCATGTAGTCCCTTGTTCTCCGAGAGAGAGTGTCACTATAGTGGATGGGATACCACCAGCTGAAGCGATGAGTGAGGAAGGAGGGTGGCGAAATCGACCATGGCCTATTGAGGAAACCTGACACAACTCTTGCAGTTTCTTTAGGAGGAGAGATACCGGAATCTATCGTAATCGGGTACCCCAAACTGTAATCCCAGCCATCTGCCTAGATGAAGAAAGGTTTGTAGCTGACCGTGCTGATGCTAAGCGAGGCTAGAGCAAAAGCGGGGTAAAGAGGTTTCTGGACATCGTGAGATGCCAGAGGGGAGGATAGAGTATCCCAGGGGTGTAGACCCGCAGGGAAAGGGATGGAGAGACAAGCTCCAAGTCTAAAAGGATGGATAGAGATAGTCTACACCCCCCCCAAGGGGAGGGTGCAGACCGAAAAGTAGTGCTAGTTTGGTGTGGTGTTGAGTCTATCCCAAATAGGAAATAAATTTCAATCACCGGAGGTGTAGCGGAGACGGAGGATGCCCCACACTGGGTATTTATTTATTTTTTCTTTTTTTCTTTTTTATATCATATATTACTTGTTAGGTACAAGAACATGCATGCAGCGTAAGCTATGGTAAAAAGAAAACCTTAATTCCAAACCAGCAAACAAAAGAAACCACCGGCACAAATCTCCAAAATGACAAATTGGTCTCAAGCACCTCCTACGGTGACCACTCCAATCAGTAAAGAAAACAAATAAAATTTCTCCTCGCACACCGCAAAGGAAATCTGATAAACCAAGTATATAAACTAGGGCAGAGAAGCAGAGGTGGGAGATCCATCCCCTGGGGGCGAAAGTGGCCTGATCGGCGGCATGGGAGGAGGGAACCTGGTACCCATGGTCCGGATGAAGTTTGCCAGTACAATTATGGTGGGGAGAGAAGACCAGATAGGCGAGCCTTGGCCGATGTCGGAGACTCCATGGAGGTAGAGTGCCCTCTTATCAGCTTTAGCAGAGCAGTGTAGGATTGCGTGGGGAAAAGTCTCATCATCTTCCTCGCAAAAGGTGCACAGGGGAGAGGACTCTTCATCGTCCCAGGAGTGGTGTGCGGCCAGGTAGCTCTTTCCAGATCGTCCCTAGTGTATCCGCCTGGCTGTATAGCGATCGAGCCCCATGAAAGCATGAGGCCTTAGCGAAGGTCTGTATTGGTAGTAGCATGGAGGTGGGGCCAGGTGAATCCACTCATCTAGGAGTTTCACCCTCAGGGAGGCTTTCAAGGATTTGTAGCCCGCGTTCGTCACGGGCATTGGGGACAACCCTGGTTCTAAGGCCGGGTAGGCCGGGGGGAGGGGCTCATCCCCGCGCATCATAGGCAGGAGAAGGTGTGCTAGTGAGTCAATCGGAAGATGACTTCTCATAGGTTGTTTGGCCTTGTATTGGCTCGAACCTAGGGGAATATAGTTCTGTTTCCTGCCCCCTAGGAGTTCCCGATGCTGGGTCCTTCCTGGGTGGGAGGTGTATGAAGGGAAGTCAGGGGGGAGTCTAGCTGAGGCCGGGTAGTAGGCAGGGGAGGAGCAGGCCAGTCGCAGCGCAACCATCCTTCTTATGTGGGGGATCAGCAGGCGAAGGGGCGGGAGGCATGCCTCAATAGCCAGGATGGTAGTGGGGGTCGAGGTGAAGCAGTTCGTCACCCATCGCATCACTCTGTTCCATATGACGGCCATCTTGTCCATTGTGGCCAGTGTTGGTGCGAGGAGGTCGGCCCCGTAAGTTAGGATAGGCAGGATGAGGCCCATAGCCAACCTGCGGCACATGTGAGGAGGAATTCCAATCCCTGAAGGAGTGAGCCTCCTAATGGCGGCAAAGGCCCCTGAGGCTAGCGTGAGTCTTTGGGTGAAGTGAGTTGTTGTTTCTAGGGTCGGGGTGAACCAGTATCCCAGCCATCTGAGGCAGGAGGACGGCGAAAAGATGGAGCCATTGATGGCTATGGGTTGGTTAGAGACCAGGGACCTGTTCTTAGGTGTCCTCCAGTGGATGAGTTCTGTTTTGGGGATTGAAAAGGAAACTCCAATCATCACTGCCCTGCTCTGAAGCAAAGAAAAAACATATTGAAGATACCTAATATTCCCCCTATAAGAAGCAGTAGAAACTGTAAGTGAAAAATCATCAACATAGGAAAAGATTACCCCACGGGGTATAGCAATATGCAATTCAGAAACATAAATCACAAATAACAAAGGAGAGACAGGAGAACCTTGGGGCATGCCAACCTGCACCGGGGCAAATACCCCAGGTGCTCCTTGGAACAACAAACGGCATGAACGGTCTGCGAGGAACGATCGGACCTAGACAACCAGGTATTTGGGGGTGCCCTTGGCCCTGAGTTTGGCTGTGAGGAGGTTGGAGGAAACTTTATCAAATCTGCCCTTTATGTCTAAGAACAGGGAGGATGCTTTGGAGGAGGGGTCTTGGCATGCCCTGACTTCTTGGACTAGGGCCGCCGCAGCATCAAATGTTGACAGGCCGGCTAATGAGCCGCATTGGTTTGGGTTGAGGAGCCCTACTTCGCGGGCGATTAGGAAGAGATGAGTGGCCACCACTCTTTCCAATATCTTTGAAAAGGTCTCAAGTATGACGATGATTCTAAACGAAGCGGGGGTAGAATAGTCCGGTTTACCCGGTTTTGGTAAGACGATCCCATTAGCCATCTTGTGGCTCTTCAGGTGGTGTCTGTAGGCGAGAAGAGTGGTGAGGAGAGACGTGAGGAGTGAGGGGTTTATTGCGCGGACTTTCTTCCAGACCCCATGAGGGACTTGGTCTGGACTAGGGGCTGACATGTTGGAAGACCTCGCTAGGCCAGAGGAGACCTCCTCAGGCACCAGTGGTGGGTGCTCGGGATCAAATCGGGGATAGGCAACTGATTGTGGAGGCGGTTTAGGTGGGAAGAAATGAGCCAGCAGAGCATCATTGATCTGAATCGGTGAGCTCGCATTGGGTAGGTCGGGGAATCGGTCCTCGTCTCTTCCCATGGCAGCTTTTTTTGCTTTCCAGACCGTCTGCTGCGTAACTCCGTCTAGGTGGTCTTTCCAATAGTTGGCTGTGGCTTTCTTGATCGCCTTAAAGTATCGATTGCGGTGGGTTTTTAATTCGTCTAGGGACATTGGGGTGGGGTCCTTCCGGTGTACCCGGGAGGCGTGGTGGTGGGCTTGTCTTAGGTGCGTTATCTCCATACTCTACCAAGGTTTTGAGTGGATCGATATTTTATTGGTCGCGGTGCATGATTTGACAAGAGTGGTGAGGGTGTGCATGTGCCTCTCTGGCCAACTGTCTAGATCGTGGTCGGTGGGGTGGAGACGCGGGGGAGGAAAGTTCAAGTCCTTTAACTTCTCAGTAATGACTTCCCAGTCTGTCTTGTCCCAGTACGGTGATGGAGGGGCCATTCTCATGAGGAGTGCAGTGAACACGATGGCTATAGGAAGGTGGTCGGAGCCCATCGCTGGGAGGCGAGTTGACCAGGACTGTAAAAAGCGCGTGAGGGGGTCGTTGGTGAAGGCCAGGTCTATAACACCCGGTCCGGTGTTAATGTCAAAAGGGAACCTGGGGTATGCTCCAGGGGTATTGGAGAGGTGGAAACCAGATTCTGTTACTTTCTCAAAGTAGCGGTTGGAGGTGGAGAACTCGTTAGAGGAGATCGTTCTTAGGGGGTCTGCCTGTGGATGGTGGATGTTGAAGTCCCCGGCCACCAGTGTGGGGAAGGAGTTTTGGGGGAAGCAAGTAAGTGGGTCGCCCGTTCTGTTCCTGGAGGAAGTGGCAACTGTGGAGTAAAGGTTATAGGACCTGAATCGTGAGTGATCAGAGTCAAAAAGCCCTAGGGGGGAGTACATATCAATGGCCATATAGTCAGGCCTATCAAAAAAACAAGAAAGTACTGAAAACACATTTAAAAAATCCAGGTAAACATAGGTAGCCACCTTGGGAGGGGTTCCCTGTTTAAATGGCGGGGCAAATGATTTCAAGGAAGCAAACATAGGAAGCCTATTTTTGTAAATGGGGGTGTCCTGTAATAGGACTATCTGTGGGGGAGCTTTCAATGACCGAAAGCTATTAAATAATGAAAGAAACACATCCCAGCTTCCCAGAAAGTTATGTAAAACCAAGAAAAGTTGCTTAAGAGAGGACGGGGGAGGTGGCCCGATGGGCAAGGTGGAGGCGGAGTCCTCCACCTTTAGGCACCTGTGATGGGGTCTTTGGAAGAGAACGCGTCAGCCCTACCGGGGGGGGGGCCAACTCGTTTGGGTATTGGGGCCTTAAAGAGGTCCATTGGAAGGGCTCGGGATGTCGATTGCTGTGGGGTTCCTTCTATACTGGTGTCAGTCTGTTTGCCTTTCCCCTTGGGGGTGGCGGGTCTGGATTTGTCACCATCTGTATCCATGTCTTCGCCCTCTGGCTGAGGGGGCAGGTCGTCCCTGGCTGGTAGCTTGGATCAGGAGGGGCAGTCAATGTTAGTTGCTGAGTGGTCCACAGAGTAGTTGGGGCATTTGAGGTGAGAGGCAGGGCAGCAGGCAGCCACCGCTTTGAGGTGACCGTCCTTCGGGCATGTTGGGTTTGTGCATCGATGTGCCGACCTGGGGTGGGAGCCTGAGCACAGCGGGCCGACCGAGGTACTTTCCTTGCACATAGGGGAAGGATGTCCGAACTTCCAGCATTTCGGGCATTGCATGTAACGGCTTTTGGAGTGGCATACGTCCACTTTGCGGGGCTCAGAGTAGAGGTAGATAGTCCTTCCTATCTTCACAACGTCAGTAGGGGGAACAGACACGACTATGGAGGTCGAGCTCTTGGTAGCCCTTATTTCAGGGTTCAGCTGCGGGTATCTTGCAGAGAAGATTGTCACCCCTGTCACGTTCAGAATAGAGTTCCCCAATTCGGAGCGAAGCTCTTCTTGGTCTTGTGGGAGGAAAGCAGTAGGCAGTCTGTATATGGCCAGCTGTACTTCGTTTGGTGCCGGCCTGAAGTGCCTGAAAGGGTTGTCCCCAACTGGGAATACCTTGTTAAACCTTGCTGCAAGGGCTTCGTAGTAGGGGGAGTAGGGGGTGGCAGGTGTCTGCAAGGAGCGGGCCGTGAGTGTGAGAGCGCCTCGGGCGTTGACTGAGGCGCTAAAGCATAGGGGTTGTGGGCAGTTTGCCTCCCTGAGAACTTGGACGGCTATGTCTGGCGCTGTTGCAGCTATCCAGACGGCATCAACATGGGGTAGGGGGGTCTCCCGGGGCCAAAAGAATCTTCTGTTAGCTGCTAGAAGGGGGGATGGCCCTCTAACTGAGGGGCCCACATCCCTTGACGCTGCGACTTGGGCAGCAGAGGCGGAAGTCTGACCTCCTTCTTTTGTCCTTTTTGACTTCCTTCTCCCAGCCTGCTCTTGCGGGGCAGCAGCCTGGGCATAGGTGGGTGGTTTTGGTTTTGCCTTACTGAGGGCCTTGTTAAGTGATGGTTCCAGGTGGCCAGGTGTGAAGGAGTAGGCACTGTACTTCCCTTCACGGAAGACCTAAGCTTCCCATGAGCGTGGGTATTGAATGGCATAGGCTTTTGGATCACCATACCACTTCTCAGTGGCGGTGTCGTAGCGAGGGATGTCAGAGTCGAAGCCGGCCACCGCAGTGGTTGCTAGGACCGACGGGGCCATGGAATTCTTCCCCGGTTGTTTGGTTTGTCTCCCTACCTGAGGCTGTTGTGGGGCCAAGGTTGGTTTTGCAGAGAGGGAGGCCGCCACTCGTGATGAGAGGGCGGCTACAGTGGCTTGGATAGAGGCAAGGGAGGGGCTTGTGTTGGTGTGGGAATGTTGTGGTGCGGGGGCAGGAGTGTCGAGCTTGCTTTCAAGGAAGCCTATTCTAGAGTGGAGGGCTGCTATTCCCTCTAGTGCAGCTATGAGCAGGGGGAGGATAGATGCTACTCCTGCCGAGAGGCTCCTAAGATCAGCGTCCCAGAGCCGGGGGAAGACATCTCTGTTGGTGGCGAGGTTGGAAGTGGTGTGGTTGTACATTTCCCTGAGGAGCGGTAGATTGGGATCAAGGGGGCCTACAGAAGAGGACCTTGAGGCATTCTGGGGGGGGGAAGAGTGTATTGGGGTAGCTGGTTCCAGTTGTGGTGCAGTGGGGACTTAAGCGGACCTCCCAGCATAGGGGTGGGCACGGTCTGAGGTGTGGGACTCTGGGCGCGAGGCCCTGCTAGTGTTGTGAGTCATAGCAGAGGCTGTGAGTCAGGTGAGGGGTAGGGTCGCTTATAGATTGAAGCCTAAGCGAGAGGCGCAAACTGGTGTGTCGAGCTGGTTGCCACCCAAAAACCTGGAGTTTAGGGATGACCGAAAGCGGTAATTTTTCAAGCGAGAGGTGAATAGAGGGCGCGCAGCGTGTTATTTGCTGATTATTTTTCTTTTTTTCTTTTTTTCTTCTTTTTTTTTTTTTTAAATCTATTTTTATTTAGTATTAAGGAACCAGGTCACGTCAGCGCAAGCTATGTAGACCTAAACCTCCACCCCTGCCCCGGCTCAGAAAGGCTGAAGAAAAACCGTCTAACTACAAGGCCAGTCGGTGTAAAAAACTCCACCTAACCACAACCGCTACAGTATACACGAACCCAAAACCTCCACAGACGCGCGACATAAGAGAAATCCCAAACTCCAACAGTGAACCAACCAAAACACCAGAAAGAAACCTGAAACCAATGAAAACCCATAAACTGAACTCGAAGGAACACCATGTGGCCTAAGCTAGTCAGATATACTGAGGTCGCTATCATAGAGCCGGTCCCGAGCACTAAGCGGGCGAATGTACGCTACGTCTGATAGACTTGGCAACAGGGGCAAGGGAAACAAAAGCAAGAGGGATGCCAACCGAAGCCGAAGGAAGGCATATGGCAGGGCCCGAGAACTACAGAGGTCCGCCAGAAAACCAGACCAGGTGGGGAGGCCAGCAAGCGGAGTGCTGACCAGGAAGAGGTGGTAGTAAGGTACCAGCTAGGGAGAGTGGTACTGGCTCAAGACCAGCAGGAAGTGTAGAAGGCAGTAAGGTGCCAGCTAAGGTAGGGGGATAGCAGTAGGGTGCCAGCCTGTGGTAGCAGTAGGGTACCAGCCGATCGCACCGAGAAAGTGTGGAGGAGGGGTAGACCCGGGTGCCAAAACAACTGAGGGAAGCGTGTTCGTGTCTTGCTAGGCGGCCTCCAGCAAGCCCCAAACAAAGCCAGCAGTTTTACCACGTCTCTCATGTAGTCCCTTGTACTACGAGAGATAGTGTCACTATAGTGGATGGGATGCCACCTGCTGAAGCGATGAGGAGGGAAGGAGGGTGGCGAAATCGACCGTAGCCTGTTGCGGAGACCTGACACAACTCCAGCAGTTTCTTTAGGAGGAGGGATACAGGTTTCCATTACAATCGCTTACCGCAAACTGTAATCCCAGCCGTCTATTAAGATGAAAAGAGGGAAACCCGACCGTGCTGAAGCTAAGCGAGGCCTAGCAAAAGCGGGGTAAGGGAGGTACCCAGCATCGTGAGATGTTGGAAGAAGAGGATCGGGTATCCCCAGAGGGTAAACCTCAAATGGAGAGGGCAGTAGAGGTGGACTAGAAGTCCCGAAGGATCAATAGTGATAGCCTATACCCCCCCCCAAGGGGAGGGTGCAGACCGAAAAGTGGTGATAGTTTAGTGTGGTGTTGAGTTTATCCCAAATAGGAAATAAATTTCAATCACCGGAGGTGTAGCGGAGACGGAGGATAGTTATTTCATGATTACTTTCTTTTTCTTTCTTCTTTTTTTTTTTCTTTTTTAAATGATATATTACTTGATTAGGGTACAAGAACGTGCATGCAGCGTAAGCTATGGCACAAAGAAAACCCTTAATTTCAAAAATCCCTCCCCCCGCCAGGTAAAAGCCGTCCATCCCAAGCCCCTCTGGTATGGAGCCAACCACACATCCTGCCCCCAGCCAGACCCATCCCTACCTCGCAAGCGAACTCGGAGAATAAGAGAAGCCTAACTAGAGACAAGCAGGAAACATCAGGAAAAACCCCGCGGGAAATCTCGGCCTGAAGGCACAAAAGAAACCAATTAATATCCCAAATGCACCCCCTATAGGGATGACTAGCCAATAATGAAAGTCGGGGCGGTAACGCCTCACCCGGTATGGGCTTCACAAGGAGGTATGGAGGTAGGTGTCGGCCTTGTCACCTAGAGGAAGGATTGTTGGGCAGAGGCGGCAGCGCCACACTCAGGCCCTGACAAGAGGTAGCAGTAAGGTGCCAGCTGGGGTTGGATTGTTGCCGGAGAAACTCCAGCAGAATGGGGGTAGCAATAGGGTGCCAGCAAGGGTAGCAGTAAGGTTCCAGCTTGGGTGGGGGTGCGGGAGCAAAGCCCACGAAGAGAGAAGACGGCAGTAAGATGCAAGCTGTCTGGTAGCAGTAGGGTGCCAGCCAAGGTGTGGTGTAGCAGTAGGGTGCCAGCCGATCGCAACTGTGGAGGGTGTAGGAGGAAGGCATCCGTTCCCAATGGACAAAAAGGCTATCGGTATCGTGTTCGTGTCCTTCTAGGGAGCCTCCAGCAGGCCTCAAACAAAGCCAGCTGTTTTACCACGTCTCTCATGGAGTCCCTTGTTCTCAGAGAGATAGTGTCACTATAGTGGATGGGATACCACCAGCTGAAGTGATGAGTGAGGAAGGAGGGTGGCGAAATCGACCGTGGCCTGTTGAGGAAACCTGACACAACTCCTCCTGTTTCTTTAGGAGGAGGGATACAGGAATCCATCGTGATCGCGTACCGCAAATCGTAATCCCAGCCGTCTACCACAATGAAGAAAGAGTTGTAGCTGACCGTGCTGATGCTAAGCGAAGCTAGAGCAAAAGCGGGGTAAAGAAATTTCTGGACATCGTGAGATGCAAGGAGGGAGGATAGAGTGTCCCAGGGAGGTAGACCCACAGGGAACGGGATGGGGAGACAAGCGCCGAGTCTAAAAGGATGGATGGAGATAGCCTACACCCCCCCCAAGGGGAGGGTGCAGACCGAAAAGTGGTGATAGTTTGGTGTGGTGTTGAGTCTATTCCAAATAGGAAATAAATTTCAATCACCGGAGGTGTAGCGGAGACGGAGGATGGTTATTTCATGATTATTATTATTATTATATCTCATTACGCTTATGGAGCTGTACCGGCTATGAAGCTAACTAACATACAATAGTCTTTACACCACACAAGGGTGCCAGTCTAATATCCCCTCTCATATAGAAAGGTAGCAACGTTCGTTTGGGCCAGCTCATGAGCCATAATGACCAAAGGAAATCCTCCAAGCTGCCAAATGCCTAACAAATATAAGAAAACACAAGTAATTGCCCTAGACAGCCCTGTTCCTTCTCTCAATTGCCGCTTGGTGTGCCTTGAAGTATGTGGGACATTCCTTAGAATTCGCCTGGTAGCAGTCGCCACAGTTGACGCAGTTGATGCTGGTGTGCAAACATGCTTTGCCCTTAGTAGGACAATCTGATCTGCTGCAGGTACGGAGGTGTACTGGGTGTTCCATGGAGCAGATGCTACAATATTGGGTACCGGTACACTGAGAGAGGTGGTGGCCAAAGGCCAGGCATTTGGTGCATTAGGTGTCAGGTCCAAAGGACAAGTAGCATGGCACTTTGAACTTCTTCCCAAGTAGTCAGAGGCCTTTGCTGAGGGCTTTGTCTGTGGAGTCGTTGCCGGCAATAGTGAGGACCATAGCTGATGCTTCTTTATCCTGACGTTGGGCTGGGGTGGTGAGCCATCTAGGAGGGCGTGGGAGGTGGGTGCCTGGGTTGAACTCTTCAATTACAGACTGAATAGTGGAGAAGGTTGAGGAAGTGGGGACGCCATGGAGGATGACCTTGTACCAGATTTCATCTTTTCTGAGGCCAATGGCTGCTGGGATGGTGGCTCTGATTGGTTCCTCAATGGCAGAACGATGCGCTTTGAGGACAGAGGTGGCAGGTGTATTATCCTTGGTAAGGAAGAGGACATGGTGGTTGGTGGTGAATTCGATTGTTGTAATAAGAGGTTTCTTTACTGCATTGTTGATTGCATCCCGAATGGTGAGGGAGTTGGTGGTATCAGGTAGGATGGAGCCATCTGTTTCAATGACAATAGTACGGTCGCGTTTAGTCAAAACAGCTGGGGTGGAAGTTTTGGCTGGTAGGGTAGTAGAGGGTTTGGCTGGGACTGCTCTGGCAACTTGTTGGGCCCAGGTTTGTTGTGGTGGAGGAGCGTATAAGGTAGTTTGTTGTGGTGGAGGGGGTTCTTGGTGGAGGAGTTGGTACTGCAGGTGTTCAACCTGAGAGGTGAGTTGCGCAACTTGATCTTCAAGTGTTTGGACATCTGTAATATGGCGTTTTTCAATCACCATGAGGTGTTTCTGCAGGGCCTGGACGCCTTCTTCAAGATGTTGAGTGCGAAGTGAAATGCCAAGGTTGGTGTTAGAGATGCCTTCAGCCAAAGGCCTTGGTGAAAATGTAGAGATGGAAGGGTATTCTTCTGTAGAGGTAGTAGAGGCGGAAGCAGGCACAGTCTGGACTGGGGAGCCAGGGTCTTCTTCCATGCGTGTGTCCTCAGGCGAGGCTGGGTTGGGAGGTGGGATTGGTGGATTGAAGGGGGCTGCAAAAGGGTTTGCACTACCTCTCCCTCTGCCCCTACGTCTACTAGACATCCGAGGGTTCGGGACTGGGACTCAGTTGATAAAGGTGATAAAATACAAATGAGGTGGGATGATTTGTGGTTGAAAAGTCTTTAAAGTGAAGGGGTGAAGCGGTGAGGAATAGTTGTCAACCAATGAGGTGAAAGCTCGTCAAGAAATTTGGTGTGGTTTTTTCTTTCGCTGTGGTTGTAACGGCAACTGAGTCTAGTATTTCATGAAAATAGCATATAAGTTTAATTAAAAATACAATGGTATTTGTATAAATAATTATGTTTGGCAGCTCTTCTTTTACTATAGTATTTTTCTTAATAAGCAAAATCTCATCTGATATTTGTATTATTACTAGGAAATCTAAGTAGTTTTTATTGAATTTCCGAATACATATGCAAATTACAGTTCTTTCTCTCCGTACAACTCAAGACCTTTACTACCCAATTCCTAAAGTAATATTCCTTCACTTGGATTGTAGGTTGCTTAATTGAATACGCAAAGCACCTTTGTTTCATATTTTACTAGCCTGTTGTACAAGTATAGTTATCAGAGTTTAATGGAAAATAGTATCTGGATATTCTCAACCAAGAAGTTGCTTATCAACCTTCTTCTCAAGCATATTCAGCAAGGCAATTAAACTGAAACTAGCTTTGAAAAGATAATTTGGCCTCAGATTATTGCAGAACTTAATGCCAAATATGAAGATGCGCTTAGTAAGCCTATTGCTGCTTTTCAAGCCAAGAATAGAGAAGCTATTATAAGTATATTGATCCAAGTAAAACCAAACTTTGAAAAAGATTTTGAGGATAGGAGCATATTGTTGAACTATGAGGGTATAATTTGAAATGATTGGAAGATAAGAATTTCTTGTAATCAGAGCCGTAAGAATGCTGATATCAAGATATAAGATGTTTATTATAAAGAACAGGAATAGGATTGACAATGCCACATAATATTATTTGATATAGGCTTGAATTTATTTATCTATTTTATTTGTAAGAAAAATACCATAGTAAATAAATGCAGTTGTATTATTATAAAAATACTATAGTATTTGTTGTTGCCAAATACTAGGCCAAACTAAAATAAAAATACTGTAAAAAATACTCTGTAAAAGCGGAAATACTATCATACTTTTGGTGTGCTGAACAGGACCTAAGACCTTTTTCTAATTGTTTTGCAAGAGTTTTCTCCAATTTCTCCACCAGCTGTTTTTCCTGAAAACCCATTTTCTCTCTATCTTCCTCTTGGACAAAGCAGCAGCTTCTTGTCTGTCGATTAGCTCATATGAGTTCCGCGTCTTGTGTATGCTCATGATTATCTTGTACATGTATATCCAAGTGCACCTAGGCAGGACTTCTTTTAATAACATAATTCAAAGAATTCTAAAAGCTAGGATAAGTGGGGTCAGCTCACCATAGGTGGTCAGCATATTATTTTAACAAGTAAACTATTCATGAAGTTGTTGAATTTTCAACAGTTAGAGGTGGATTAGGAGGTGTGCTTGATTGCAATAGGATTAACAGAGTGAAATATGGGGATTAGTGAATATTCAGGTAGCTTTGAGAAAATGATATCTGATTGGAAAGGTAGAAGCCCAGTCTTCCAAACAGCTAAAATGATGGTAGAGTGCTTGAATACATAGTGATGGATAGAACTAATTGTCAATAAGAGCTCGGCTTTATTGAACTCATAGTAGCCAGTTTTGATCGCATACCTCAAGGCTTCTGCATGAAAGTGTTTCAACAGCTAAAATAGTACTAAATCAAAGAGTTGTAGCAAATGGGTCCTTGTTAGGCATATCGAAATCAGAAACAAGTGTACAGACCCATGGTAAGATGACTGCACACAAACTCTCCATTTTTCAGAGAAGCCAACAACCCACTGCCGCCCCCTTATGGAGCCCGCATGTCATTAGTGAGATTTCAATAGTTGCATCCTGTAACTATAATGTCATATCAATGAAGCCCACTTCCAAATACTATATATGTCACCACTATCTTTCCAATCACATGCTGTTTACAGGTTATATGTAAAGCGCCATCTGGGAACATCTGGAAAGTAGGATAGAAGGAATCTATCGCAGGTACATTAAGATAGTAGGCTCTAAGGTTAGACTTCCTAATTATATGCTGAAGGTAATAGGACATTTTTAGCAAAATATGGTAAGAGGATCCCAGAGTAGTGGAAACTATTGAGGACATACTGAATCTACCCATACCCTTCTCCGATCAGCTGTTAGTTGATTAGTCTTAGTAATATGATGCCTCTACAAAGGTAGGCAGACCGAGGATAAGTATGCTCAGAAAGTACAACTTAGATAAGTTGAAGACCAATAAGATGTTAGTATGTCGGGCTTGACCTTGCGATTGGCACTATGTAGTACAATATGAAACTTATTAGTTCATGACTAAAGAGACTACTAAAATGATAGTCAATGAGACTAAAGTAATATAATAGCTTACACAATTAACTATGTTGAGGATATCAGGTTGGTGAAACAAATAGCACAGTCATCTCAGTAGAGGAATACTACTTCATAACTGTGAAAGGAGGTGATACATTTCAGGGTCAAATGGTACTCATACTTATAAGATTCTAGATGTTTGCATATTAAAACCAGAGTAGTACTTCAAAAGCAAAGTAGTTAGAAGTAGTCTGCGAATACTCAGACATAGGATATAAATATCAAAGGACTTCCAGACCTTTACAGATATCATCAAACAATAGAGAAGATATTTTATCAATATAATATTGTTTCACAGCTTAAATCTTTACCTTACTGATTTATCAAGATGAGCCTTCTTCGACAGATTCTCTCCCCAATCAAAGATTTTAGCCTACATCCCTCAGTTATACTACAGTTTAACATCTGCCTAACAGTACTATGGAGCAGTAGGCAGAATCGAATAATCTTATATTGATCATAATAGTTAATAAACTCGTTTACACAATGTGATCTATATCCATCCAAAAGTAAGAGCATATATGCTCCTAATTACTGTAGCAATTAAATGTGACCAAAATGATAAAACCAATCCATCAAAAGTAAGTCATTAGAGTATCCTGTTTCTGAAGAACCATGGAGGAAGTTATTGTCAAGGTCTGTTTTTATATACCAATCATTAAGATATAGTATACCAGGTAAAATCAGCATCAGAGGTAGTACTTCTCTGTTAGCATTAATAACGTTAGATAAGGTTACAAGTTTACAATTACTTGTAGTTGCACAGTAGGATTGCCTTTAAGGATCTAAAGTTACAATCCACTGATCATGCTCAATCTCAATGCTGAATCTGCTCTCATCAAAGTTATACATATTGGTAGACAATATCTTATACATGTCATGAATTGATTTCAACCTCAAAAACCAGTCAAGCAAATTATCTGGATTATGAGCTTTGTTCCTAGCTGAATCTAGTGTCTTTTACTTACAAACATGAAGTTCAAGATTAGCGTTCCAAGAAATGGAGGGTCCAGGTAGGTCCTACAGTTGGTGGTAGATTGTCAGGAGAGGTAGAAATATGTTCACATTAGAGAATCGCATTCACACAACTTGTTACTATAGGGAAGATGTTAGGTGGACACCAAACTCTAATGTAACTGAAGAGACATAGGCCAAATCTTTGATCAGAGAATCTGTCGAGGAAGGCTCATCACAATAAATAGTTAAGATAAAGATTTAATGTGTAAAACAATTTTATAATGATAAGATCTCTTCTCTGTTACTTGATAATGTCTGTAAAGCTCAGGAGGCACTTCAATTTTATACCCCGTATCTGAGTGTTCATTGACTACTTCTAACTACTATGCCTCCAAAGTACTACTTTGGTTTTAATATGCAAATGTCTAGAATCTTATAAGTGTAAGTACTGTTTAACCCTAAAACTTCTCACACCCATTCACAGTTACGGAATAGTATTCCTCTACTGAGATAATTGCATTATTTGTTTCACCAAACACATATCCTCAACTTAGTTGACAGCATTGACTATTATATTACTTCAGTCTCATTGACCATCATTCTAGTAGTCTTTTCAGTCATACAGTGATCAGTTTCATACTGGGCTACCTAGTGCTAATTGCAAGTCCAAGCCTAACGTACCAAGATCATATGTATCTTCGACTTTTCTTTGTCTTTCTTTCTGAGCCTGCTTCCCTTTGGTCCACCTGCTTCTGTAGAGAGGTCTTGTTACTAAGACCAACCAACCTACAGCTGATCTCAGAAGGGTGTGGTTGGATTTGGTATGTTCTCAATAGCTTTTGCCACCGTAATATCCTCTTGGAGTATTTTGCCAAAAACATTCCCATCACTTTCAGCCTATAATTTGGAAGCCTAACTTTGAAGCCTACTATCTCAAAGAGCTTTCTATAGACCTCTTCTGTTGCACTTCTCAGATGTTGCTAAGAGTTTCCTCTCATATATCCTGCAAACAACATGTGGTTGGATGGATGGCAGTGACGTATATGGTGTTATTTAGTGGGCTTCATCGATGTGGAATTTTAGTTACAGGATGCAATTACCGAAAACTCGCTAATTACGTGGGAGCCTCACAAGGGGGCCAGAGAGCAGTGTTGGCTCTCCAGAAAATTGATAGTTGGTATGCAGTTACCCTACCATTAGTCTATACACCTGTCTCAGATTTTCATATACCTAACAGAAAATGTACCGCAGCCCCAATACTATCTAGCCTTTTGAGGAATAGGATAATAGCCAATTCCTCAGCTTCAGATAGCTATTTGTTTGCAGCAGGCTAGTACCATTTTGACAGTCATCCCTCTGCACAAGCTCACAAACAACCTTCTGGCACACAAAACTCACATGTAATAGTGGCAAGGTTTGGTTTTTCAAGACTAGAGAGTTTTGAACCGGCATTTTCAATTCTTGTCTCAATATCAGCATAGGTTTCAGGCATGATTGGTGATCGTTGGTGGAGAAAACTGGATTGGAAAACTTGGGTTTTTGTTCAATCTTCCGTTGAGCTGTTTTCTTCTGTTAAGCTGTTAGGCACTCTCGGAGAAAGTGTCTTGGCATGGTTACTCGGGTATGGGTGATGATAGCTCGGTTTCCTACATGCGGTGGTTTAACCGCCATAGACTACGATGGGCCATGGAGAATAGCGTGGGTACCGGTATTGCATTGTATGAGTGCTAGAATAGTCCTAGTACCGCGTTCGAGCATGGTACTCATACAGTAATGTACAGGTATTGCAGGGCCGCCGATTAGGACTTTTCCGAGGGAAAGTTGAATATAGACTACTCCCCCACATGTACTTTTTTTGCTCGAGCACCGGCAGTACCGTATGATGGAAGGAGTTGGAGGGTACGGTTCTGCATCACCGTACTCGTGCCAAGGTTGCGCTGCAACTCTCGAAACTTCGCTGGCTCAGCTTTGGGGGGCACTCATCCTGAGTGCCCGACAGCTCAATGAAAGATTGCAGCTCAACGATTGTGGCTCAATACAATTTTGTGGCTCAACAACACATTGTGGCTTTAAATGAGTTTGCAGCGACATACAATTTTGTGACTCAAAGACAGTTCAAGGTTCAATGACAGTTTATAATTCAATGATAGTCTATGGCTCAATGACAGTCTATAATTCAATATAATTTTATGATTCAATGCTATTACTTTAAGACTTCATACATGTTCTGAGTATAAGGTATTTAAATAGTTCCATGTAGTATTCCTTTGAAAACCAAACTCCATCATCCTGACCTCAAACTCCTTCTATATCTCAATCAATTATGTCTTCTTCATCTACACTCTTTCCTCCAAGTCAACACATAGTCATATCGTGATATTGAAGTTCAGATCCAAGCTGCAATCACCTACCTCCATGAGACAAGAGAAAATACATCCAATATCGTTGTACTACCCGTGTCATGCCCATCTATGGAGCCCATAAGTTTTGTATGTTCCACAAGCCTAGGGTGTTGCCCTCTCTGCCTGTGGAACATACAAAACTTATGGGCTGTACCGTAAAATTTCCTTAAATCCACCATCGGCGGTCAGGCCCCTAGTATTCGCAATCCGAGACGAAACACCACAAGAAGGAATAGCGGTTTCCGGACAGGGTTTAGCTTGGGGATGATGAGCGTACCGAATCTCATTAACTGGCATGCGTCATTTGGTTAACCTACCCTTCTCGGCCTATTATGGTTTAGTAGTGTGATTCTATAGAGATCTCCGGTGGTGGATTTAAGGAAATTTTACGGTACTAGTACCTCCGTAGTCCGGGGACACTACTCGAGCACAGTGCCGGTACCGCTTCAGTGCCGTGCATCCCCAATCCCCTCCCTCCATCAAGGAAGAGTAGGACCAGCACCTCCTCTTCCCCCATAACTCCCCCAGGCAACCTCCCAAAACTAAGCGCCCTATCACCACCACCTTTCATTCACCGGGAGCAGCTGCAGACCAGGCAAGCGTTCGCCGTCAGGCTTGTTCATTCGTTCGCTCTATTCAGACCAAGACCCCAAAAAAGACACGCACAGCAAACCGCTTTTCCTTTCTTTTTTTTTCCCTCTTCCTCCTTCCCCCTCTCATCCATTCACCCATCCCTTTTCTTTTCCCTGCCTTCGACGAAGCGGAGAAAATCGGCACGCCTAGGCGTAATGCCCCGATTCCCATAGCCTCATGCAAAGCTAAAGACACAGCTTCGTTTAACGTTTTACCTTAGTTTCCTTCGCTACGGTACTGTTGTGTGCCTGGTGGCTTGTTCGTTCGATTTCAGCCTCTTCCACCCCCCCTCCGCTGCGGTTCCCCCACGAATGAAGGCATACGACCTGACCTACCTGCCCCCCCGTGCTTTTGCTAGGCTGACTGATCGACTGTTTAAGGAGCGAAAGGGTTTGCGTGCAATTCGTCTGCGTTTGTTAAGAGTCAAGATATCCCCCCCCTTGCTTTCTACTTTCTCTTTCCCTCCCTTGTTGGTTCTCGTTGTCGCCTACTGCACCCGCTCCATTTTACGGAATTACGGGAATAGAAAGGGTCATTAGTGTGGAGGAGGATACTTTTTCCTATCTTTTTTTTTTCTGTTTATTTCCTCTTACTTTTTTTTCCGCGTCTTGTCGCCCTACGTTGGTTAGGCCTATACCACGAGGGGGGAAACGAATAGGGACGGGAGGTGAGAGGATGAAGTTACAGCGGCTTTCACGTGCTCTGGAGACGCAGCAGGCTCACCAGGAGGGGGATCCAAGCCCTCAAGGGAAGGCTTTAATCGTGAGTTTTTGCGCTGGGGACTTCACTGGATAGGGATTTGGTGAATGATGGACTAATGGGCTACGTTTCAACGGGACAAGATTGCCATTGTCTTGATTTCGTTTCTGTTCTTTGCCATAATCACATATATTATCCTCCGATATATCCGACAGGCCCACCCTCTAGCGCCGAAGTTTTTCCCCGAGAAATGGAAGAAGTGGATTACTTGGCAACCAGGAATATATGCCCCCACAGCATCCTCAGCCAGCCCAACCCAGGAGCCAAATGCGACCGCCCGACGAGAACAAGAAAGGAGGGAGAGGAGGGAGAGGCGGAGGAGGGAGCAGCAGCAGCAGCAAGCATCGGGAGTGAACAGAGTAGAAAGTGTTCGGAGTATAATGACTCTACCAGAGTACAGGGCAGTGCCGTTGCCAGATCGGGAGCGGACAATAGGAAGGGAAGGAGAGCGTGGAGGAATCGATGTAGTGGTTGAGGCCCCAGAAACAGCCGAGGAGGAGGAGGAGCGACGAGAGGAGCACATGCGGGCACTGTACGAAATCCGTCTAGCCAGGCAGCTAGAGCGAGCAGCGGAGCGGGAGAGTGCCCAAAATGGCGGACGAGGCGGTAGCGCTACCCGCACTGCAGCTGGTTCCCGAAACAGAGGCAACAGTTCGGCAAGTTCCCTCGCCGCGACACTAGCAGCAGTGCAGGAACGGGAACGCCGTTTGAGCGAGGTCTCCTACGCAGAGATCGGTGTCGCAAGGCCTGACGGATCCCGAGTCCGTGCGAGCTCTGACGTCTCTGACAGGGACAGCCTTCCCCTACTAGACGCTGGTGCACCGATGGGCGTGGGGGATAGTATCCGCAGTGGCCAAAGCAGCCATATTCGAACCGACAGCGCTCTCTCCCTCACTAGCACCCTCGGCACTCCCGAGCGACGCCGCAGCGATGAGATCTTTAGTATGGGCAGCACTCGCCCGAGTCTGGATAACCGAGATAGCATTCACGATAGCGTCCCCAGCGACCGGCCGCCCGGGTATTCCGGAGACCTGAACTGGGGCGCACCGCCAGAGTACCCTGGCATTGTCGAAGGCGGCCGAAGCGATATAGGTGTCCCGGTATTACGGATCGAGACTGCCTCTCCAGATCCTTCTAGATCCCCACAGCAAGCTCATCCTTAACTTACCTTTCTCCATTTTTTATCCCCTTTTGCAGTCATTAATGTGAATAATTACCCTTTCATTTGGCGCCACTTGGATCGTTTTCTTTCTCTTCTCGTCCAAAGCGTTTGGCAAACACCCTTCTTCACATGCTTTTCACCCCCTTCCTTCGGCGTTCTTTTCCCCCTCCTCTCTTTGCTGGCTCTTTTCACACCATTATCACGCAGGGAAAAACTGTTGGAGGTGGTCTTTTTTTTGTCTTTTTCGTTGTCCTTTTTTCCCGGTTGGTCTGGCTGGTTGGGATGTGGAACGTCCGATAGAATAGTGAGGAAAATGAGAGACGAGGTAAATACGGTAGTAAGCGTATGGATAATGCAGTGCCTGCAGTATATCGTCGCAACATGGATCTATTTTGTGCAATTTGATACCGTGGTGTAGGGAACGATAAAGCAAGATGCTGACAACCACCCCAGCGATGGTGTGTACCAATGACCACCCGTATCCCAAACTGCTTCTACCCAAACAATGTACTGCACTGTGGATACCCACATCCGTATTGTGTAAGACGGTAAATTCAACCTGAAACTCACATCCCATTATCGACGAGACTGCCCTGCCCCGCGGATTCTTGCACTTTCCGTTCGAACACTGCCACCCGGAGCCTGGGCTTCCCCCGCAAGAATTTGGCAAGGGCGGGAGTACGGGACCGAGTGACAACCAGTGATAAACAATTGGACAACGGATTGAGGCCTTTGGTGGATTATAAGTTGACTGGTGGTCTGTCCTACAAGAGACTACCCCACAAATTTTACGCGATGGGTTGAAAGGTCTTGCCCACGGAGTAGGGTGCGATGAAGTAGAGTTTATGATGGTGCAATGCAGGGCTTGAGTTATCGACTGGGTTGTGTGGGGTATGACAAAAGACGAATTCGACACGACACTACACAAGGCAAAACACGACGGGATATAACGAGCCACAGTGAAAAACTCCCAGGCGCGTTTTCTTTTCTTTTTCTATTTTCTCAGCACCATAACATAGAAACGGTCATGGAGTATCATATAGACAACTAAACACCTGCCTCACAGTCTTGATCTTGAATTTCCAATTATCCTATCCCTGGCCCATCATCGGGCTTTATCGCCAGTCAAAGATTGATAATAGTGCTCCCCTCCCAGACGCTCTGTGGTTCGAGAGCATGCCATTTAGATACAGCTCCCGCCTCAATGCAGACTGGTAGCCCCCGGGTGTCAGTGCTCTGATTCTTACCAATAGAGCAGTGGGGAAGGGGACTTACTCATGTTCTTATACCCATCTTCGGGCCCAAAGTCCGCCATCTTGTTCGCGCCCTCCCAGGGGTTCCAGACAACTACATCTTCCAGATTGGTTCTGTCAACTTTGAAGATTGTTTCACCTCCATTCTTCACTTGGACGGTGTTGGGGACGTCGACGTATACACGATCCACTTCAGAGCGGATGGGGAGCTCAACCTCCTGCTCAACGGCTTCCGATTTTGTAACTTTGCATTTATAGCTGGTGCCTTTGAGACCTTCGATTGTGAGATTGTTTATGTCCTATCCTCATTAGTCCCAATCCAAGCGTCGCGAACACCATTAGTCATAATCTGGGGGGAATACGGGAATACGAAGATATGTATGGAACAAAACGTTAAAGTCAAACGTCTCCGATCCCTCATTTCTGACGAGCATTTTTGTCTCGAGACTGCTCTTGCTTAGGTTCACGCAGTAAATCAGGCCAAATTCGTAGGGCCATTTATTGCGCTGGTCGACGGTAAGGTTCTCCGGGCCGAGACCAAAGTCAACCTGGATTGCGGTATCGGTTTCGCTAGTTCGGCCAAGTAGTTCCCACTGCTCATGATTTTAGTGCTGTCGAAGGAGGGAGGAATAAAGATGTTGACCTTGCAGAGTCTCGCAAATCCATGCTGCGGGAGGGCAGCGGTGGGTCCTTCCGTGGATTTTCCGAACACCTGGAGTAGTGCATTTTAGTTGGCCATGCTCATACAGATTTTATCGAGAACCAGCGCTTGAAAAATATGCGTACCGGAAAAACCAGCGGAATTCCACCTCTTACTGATAACCACAAACGGTCAATGTGAGCACAGAAATAATAAAGGTATCATAGCTGGAGGGAATTAATGACATACCTGGCTTCGATCCATCTGTTGAGCCATTACTCATCAGCGCAGCTCATTCCCGCCCCGCCCCGCCATCCAACCAAGTCATCCATCAACTGCGGGGCAACCACCTACCGAGGGTGGCCTTTTCGCTCACAAACAGCTTTTCCTGCCCGCCGACTACCCAGGAAATCACCGTAGCACCATGTAGCAAGATCTCGGCGGATTCCCCAGTGGGTAGAGATAACTAATATCGGCGTTAATTTTGGAATAGCTTCCTCATTGGGGGCGGGAGGGCGGTGCTAGGAGAGGAAGGAATAGAAAGATAAGTTACCTTGACTCGATCGCTCTCGAGAACGAATCCCGGGTTTTCTGTTCCAGTGGAGCTCACGGGAATTGGAACTGGCTTCTTGCCGCGTTCGACCATCGCGTTTAAAAATTATTCTTTGAGACTGTGGTTCGTGGTATGATTCTTATAGGCAAGTGGGATAGCAACAGAAATGATGTTGAGGGAATGGTTCGGCGGGTCGAGGGGTAACTTTATGGTGGGGTTTATCTGGCTATTTGTGGAGTGCCGTACGGAGGTACAGCGCCTAAGTATTGTATATTTCGCTAGCAGGGGGGTGCTCAGCTAGCAAGGGGTGAGGGTCGAATTGGGCATAGTGGCTTGGGGTTATTTTTGTGGCAAATGGTTGCAAAGTCAGAAGTGATAGTTCAAAGAGAAACAACGGGAAAATGTATTCTACATCAACAGGCCTGTAGCTAATATTTTGTGAAAAGCCCATTGGCATCAATAACTGCTTGACATCTGGCTGGCATGCTCTCCACCAACTCTCTAAACTCATGTGGCACAACATTCGCCCAAGCTTCCTTTACTGCCTCCCTTAATCTATCATATGAGCCTGTACCAACTAAAACCTGACTTACGGTCTTTTTTGTTAAAAGCGGGAAAATGAGTTGCCACGACAGCAACCTAAAGGAAAATGTTTTGAGATATGACTACTTTTATGTTAACACTTCCTGCAGAAAACACCAAATCAAGACACTTTAAATTTAAATAATACAACAACTACTTAATAATCAGCTTTTATTATTTGTTTTATAGGTAGCTAAGAAGAAATAGTTATTTATAATACCAAAAAGTAGATTTTACAAATTTTGAGTTTTTTGCATATAAAACATGCTACAGAGGTCATTGGAGGATCAGAAATATTTTCTGAGCTATGCTTCATACACTCTACATGGCTAGCTAGGTGGTTAAGCAAAAATAAATTTTTTGAGGTTGAGGTACGATAGTCAGGTTTTAGTTGGTACAGGCTCATATGACATATTTTCTGGAAAATTATCTTGTAAATAATTTTTTATAAAATGCCATACCCACTCAATGGGATTCAAGTCTGGTGAGAAAGGAGGCCAGTAAATGACCTCTATGCCTCTTTCTCTTAGCTTAGTCCTTGTATCTCCTGCTGCATGTCCCGATGCTCCATCTTACATCAGCTTCAAAGAAACACCATTCTGGTGACACAATTCCAGATACCTATGAATAATAGGTACTGTATGTGCACAATAGCTCCCTGAATTGATTGAGCCCCAATCCTTCTCCTAAAAAATCCCAGGACCTTGTACATCTCTATTAAAACAGCCCCAAAACATCCATCCTCACTTTCTTTGATGTCTTTCTACTATACAGGTAGGATCCCACTCTTCACTAGCCCTTCTAGTAACCCAAGTCCGCATATGTTATCTACCCGTGATTCATGTTTCATCAGTCCACAGCATAGAGTACAACTGCTCCTGTGTCCAGTTTACACGTGCCTGAGCGCAGTGAAGTCTTATCAATCGATTTCATTCAGTAATCGGCGGTTTTCTCATCATCAGCCACCAGTGAAAAACCTTCCTTTATTAATGCTGCTTGCACAACTTTTTTCCCAACTCCTAAATTAAGCTCTCTTTTACACCCCTCAGTTTCCTAATTTGTTAATTCCACTACCACTTCCTCGTGTGGCAGAGAACAGACATGGCGAGTAGTCAAGATGCTTTTCGAATGAGAGGGTATCAATCCTGACCAGCCAGACACTAAATATTGCCAGACTCCGCTCTCCCAGGCCACTAGGTGGTGGGGCATGGGTTGGTGATAGGGGTGCTTTAGGAGCGGGAAGGCATCAATCTCAATCAAACAGAGACAAAATATGGCTGGACACCACTGTGGTGAGCTGCCGAAGAATGGTACAAAGGGGTAGTAAAGATGCTTTTGGAACGAGAAGAGGTTATTGCCAACCAGGCAAATACCCAAAATGGCTGAACACTATCCTCATATGGATCAGAAAGCTGGTATAGTAGGGTAGTCAAGATGCTTGTAGAATGAGACAAGGTCAACCCTGACCAGGTAGATACCAGAAACTGCAGAATGCTACTCTCGTGGGCAGCAGACTTGGAGAGCGGACATGCAAGTATAGTAAAGGTGTCCATTGAACAAGAACGGAATCTTTTACCTTCGGTGAGTTGCGGAAATGAAAGGAGTCAATTTCGTAATGACAGGCAGACATATCCAATAAGGTCTTCGATTTGTGCTGGAGGTAAAACCAGAGGACGACCTGATCCCTTTCTCGGGGTTGTCAGAGCAGTACATGCATACTGTATTTGGTGCTATGAGAACCCTGTTTTCTCTAGAATTTGTACATACTTCTACCCAATGGACCAGAGAAGCTGGCAATCTCGGTGCTGATCTCGCGTCAAATCTGACTTCATTGCATGAGGCGTCTTTGTTGATTTGGATATAGAGAAGATATGTATAAAAGGTTTTCAATACTACTTGAGTCCTCTCAAGCTACTATCCCCAATTCGCTTCCTCCCAAGCCACTATTTCTAATTCGCTTCTCACCCCTTGCTAGCTGAGCACCTGTTAGGCATATGGAAATCTAAGACAAGCGCACAGACCCATGGTAGGGTAACTGTGCACAGACCCTCGATTTGCTGAAGTGCCAACACCTCCCTCCGGTTCTCTTATGGGGCCCGCACGTCATCAGCGAGATTTCGAGAGTTGCATCCCATAACTAAAAAGTCACATCAATGAAGCCCACTTCATAACACCATATATGTCGCCGCTATCTGTCCGACTGCATACTGTTCACAGGTTATATGTGAGGGGACCTTTGGCGACATCTGGGAAGTGGAACGGAAGAAGTCTGTGGAAGGCGCATTGAGATAGTAGGCTTCAAAGCTAGGCTTCCTAAACTATGGGCTGAAAGTGACAGGACGTTTTAGACGAAATACTCCAAGAGGATGCCCCAGTGGCAGAGGCTATTAGGGATATACCGAATCCACCCATACCCTTCTGAGATCAGCTATAGGTTGGTTGGTCCTAGTAATAAGACCCCTCTATGGAGGCCAGTGGACCAAGGGGAAGCATGCTCAGAACGGAAGACCTAGATATGTCGGAGCCCCTTACAACGTTGACACGTTGGGCTTGGACTTGCGATTGGCATTAGGTAGACCGGCATGAACTTGATCACTTCATGACCAAAGAGACTACTGGAATGATAGTCAACCAGACTAGAGTAATATAATAGTCTATGCAGATATCTAAGTTGGATGCCGCTATTTGGCATAACAAATAGCGCAGTCATCTCAATGGAGGAATTCTATTCCGGGTCCGCGAAAGGGTGTGATAAGTTTCAGGATCAAACAGTGTTCGCACTTATAAGATTCTGGACGTTTGCGTATTAAAATTAAAGTGGTACTTCGGGGGTATAGTAGTTAGAAGTAGTCCGCAAACACTCCGATGCGGGATATAAATATTGAAGTGCCTCACGAGCTTTACAGACATCATCAAGCAATGGAGAAGAAATCTTATCAATATTAAATTGTTTACCTCATAAATCTTTACTTTACCTTTACCTTATTGAGACGAGCCTTCCTCGACAGATTCTCCGAACAAAGATTTTGGCCTACATCCCTCAGTTATACTAGAGATTGGCGTCCGCCTAACAGCACCCTCCTGCTAGTGAAATATACAATACTTAGGCATTGTACCTCCGTACTGTCGATGGACCACACCTACAGTTTCACTGCATACCAACACTGACTAAATTGGGCAAATCTGTACTTTAACATATTGGACTTAAAAGTGGATCAGAGGGGAAAGTGAACCAGTTAAAACTCCACCAAGAATGTCGATATTTAGAATTCTTGATTAACACCTGATACTAGGAAGGCAAAATACAATAGTGTACTCGGAGGGTACCTTAAGTCGAGTGACACCCATATATGAAAACATTGTTTTTACATACTCGAGTGTGTCTGTAAAAATCAGAAAGATCAATACCCTTGTCATGCAAGGTTATCAAGTAGAAAACAGGAAAATTTGGAAACCCACAAGAGTGATTAGCGGCTGAAGAACTCAGGATATGCTGAAAAAGAAAAAAAAGTTTCAACTAGGAAGAACAGCATCTTGTGAAACCAATGACAGAATAGAGAGTATGTGGCTGCTGACAGGTGACAAAATCTTTACGAAGTCTCGAAGTCAATGACGTCAAATTATAAGAAAAATTAAAACTTGATTTTTGATTTTCTCGTACTTGGGTACACATAGAGAAGTATCAATGTTAGTACATGAGAATCATAAATAACTAAGGAGATAGGAGGGAGGGAAGTAAATGTACAAGTTCTCAAGGTCATTGCAACTACATATTCAATAACTACATTTTCCTATCACTCTGTGCCTATCAAGTTGTTATTCCGAAACTGTGTTCTTTTCTTCTTTCTTTATTGTCTGAACGAGCAGCATGGTGACATCATCAC
Organism: Tuber brumale; assembly: GCA_014065205.1. NCBI lineage: Eukaryota > Fungi > Ascomycota > Pezizomycetes > Pezizales > Tuberaceae > Tuber > Tuber brumale. The sequence continues at coordinate 49,521 of JACCEG010000107.1, read as the reverse complement.
AAGATATCACTCACAATCGATCTCTCACCCCATCTGATACTGCAGAAGATAAGAAGCAAGAGGTCGGGCCCCGTTCGATCGCCTCTTATCGTACTTGTGAAACCAGACGCACCCTTCGAGTATACACTGGATGGAGCTATCCATGACTTCATCGCACCTTCAGAGTTTCACTTTACTCTCTCCATTGTATAACTCATAGTAGCGGCTTTGTTGGACCTAATAGATATCTCACTTGTGGTCGCCATCCAATCATAACCGATGAAATCTGTAGACGCCTTATTGCTACTGCCACTACAAATGTGGAAAGTCAGCGGCTTCCATACCAGCAAGTAGCAGAGCTAGCTGGTATTCAATTAGGATAAAATGCACTTCGTTAGGTTTTTCAAAAGCGCAGGATACCACAGACGTGTCAAGTATGTAAAGCCCTTTCTTTCAGAAAGGGCACGTACTCAGCACTTGGCTTGGGGGCAGCGTTTTCAGGACTGGCAGGTATAGGATTGGATGGATATGATATGGTCTGACGTGTGTGCCCCCTCAGTTGGTGAAGAATGCAGTACTGTTTGGGTTACATGGTGCTCTGGTAAGGAGTATCACGAGGACTGTCTTGTTCTATACGTTGTCCATCGAATGACTGTTAGGGTTTGGGATGCAATTTACCAGAACTAAAAGGGACCACTTATTATCTGGGATACTGCAAGTTGGGGTAGGATAAATAGTATAACCTATATTAATCATATCCTCTGACCACATCTACATCCTTGGTAGCAATTTCTTCACTATATAAGTAATACCTCTTCTGGATATATCTACTTTCAACAAGATAATGCTCCTGCACACCGCTCGCGTACTACTCTCCATACCTCACAAGAACTTGGACTAGCTGACTACTTCTGCCCTTCGCCCTCTTGCTCTCCTGATATGAGTCCTATCGAAGGCATTGGGTACCTACTCAAGTGATGAATCATGCGTTGTCATCCGCATCGTGCTACCGTTACCGACCTTCTTACTGCAATAACAGCAGAGTGGGAGAATCTTTCTCCCGATGAGATTTCCCACCTTATATCCTCTATACCTACAAAGATTTCTTATTTGCTTATAGTGCAGGGTGGGCATACCCGATTTTGATTTCCTTTTCTTTCCTATTCCTACTTTTTGTTCATTTATTTATTTCTTACTATTATCTTGGGTTATTCAGACTTGATATTGATTTTTATAACTATTATGATTATGATTATGATTATGATTATGATTATTATTATTATTATTTTTTTTTTTAAATCATATATTACTTGATTAGGGTACAAGAACGTGCATGCAGCGTAAGCTATTGCAAAAAGAAAACCCTTAATTTCAAACATCCCTCCCCCCGCCAGGTAAAAGCCGTCCGTCCCAAGCCCCTCTGGTATGGAGCCAACCGCACATCTCGCCCCCAGCCAGACCCATCCCTACCTCGCAAGCGAACTCGGAGAATAGGAGAAGCCTAACTAAAGACAAGCAGGAAATATCAGGAAAAACCCCCTGGGAAATCTCGGCCCGAAGGCACAAAAGAAACCAATTAATATCCCAAATGCACCTCCTATAGGGATGACTAGCCAATAATGAAAGTCGGGGCGGTAACGCCTCACCCGGTGTGGGTTCACAAAAGAGTATGGAGGTAGGTGTCGGCCTTTGCACCTAGAGGAGGAGC
>JACCEG010000107.1:18078-45700 GCA_014065205.1 Tuber brumale | reverse complement strand
AATCTGGCGGGTTGGAGCTGCTGGATGAGAAGTCTTGATGATGGGGGACGGAGGGCTCGGCGGTGGGGGGAGGAGATATTGGGGAAGAAAGAGGGGAGAGGGGAGATGAAGTGTGAAGGGAGTTTCGCAGCATTTTCTGTAAAAAATGTAGTTTAGCCCTTGCAAAGATGTATGCAGATTAGATATCGGATTGCGGAGGAAGTCTCTGGTAACCCTCGGGCGCGGGAATGGTGGAATGGCCAATGCGCTGCGGAATGACCAATGTGAAGGGGGGGGGGATGGTTGTGGTGAGGAAATGCGGCTTGCCACAATTTTACTGGGGGGAGGGGGGGAGAGCAGGATAAAAAAAGGCGGGCTGTTTGATTCGACACGGTAGGAATGTTTTTCCCTAGCAAAATTATGACAGGAGGATCAGTCGGTTGCGAGTGAGAGGGGAACAAGTATTCGGGCCTAATTGCAACGAAGAGCAAAGTGGTGTATGGAGGATGGATATGAGAGGGGAAGATGGTGGGGGAGAGTATACTCGTAGAGAGTCACCGTAGGGAAATAGAGGAGAAGGGAGTCATGGAGGCAGGAGAAGGAGCAGGAGTGGGTGGAGGAGGAAGCCAACGTACCCCGTTCACTAAAAATGTGAGGGTGCAATTGTCGTAGCGAATTACGGGCCGCGGTTGCCACTCACACTTTTTCGCTCGCTTTTCACGTCCGGGTTCTGTGGTGGGTGTGTGTGATTGAGAGTGAGCGAGCAGAGGGTGCACTCGTGCAGTGTTTGATAGCGAACAGTGGCAGAGAGGGGGGACTAGGAGTGAAAACGAATGGACATTCAGGAGAGCAGAAGAGATGATATAAAAAGGGAGAAGGGGAGGAGAAGAAGGAGAAGAAGCGGGCTGGCGTACAGGGAGTGATGGGCAAGAGAAAGGGTATATACGATACTGTGCAACCGTGAGGATAAGGCTTGAGCAGTGGCTGAGGCAGCTGGCAGCAGGCGGTTCACTCCTGTAGCCTGGTGCCTCGAAGAAGATTCTTTCCACAGTGTTCATACCGGCACCATATTTACCTACCATAAGTGTGTCTACTCGAGTACCGGCACTGTGTTGCAGTGCTTGGTGTCAAGAGTGCAGCGCCGACCATTACAAGTGCCACCGAAAAAGTGAGTGCACGCGTGGGATTTTACACCAAAAACGGTCAATTTCACACACTTATTCCAGCACCAGCACCATAATTAAAAATAAGATAACTTCATAGCATGTTCAGAAAAGCTGTGGACTGCTTGACTTCTATTGAATCCTCAACTGAATTTAAATTATCTGAAGAGTAGTAGTGGAGGGAAATAAAATTTTCCTCAAAACTGCGCCAAGACCATCTTTTTTGGTGAGAAAACTGTGTCTTGGCAAAATTTGAAAGTTCAACTGCATACTGCTCCTCAGGGAATTTAAATTCATTTAAGGTTTCAAAAGAGGTTGAGTAGCCTGCAGCTTTCTGATCATTCTATGAAGTTATCTTATTTTTAATTGTGGTGCTGGTGCTGGAATGAGTGTGTGAAATTGGCCATTTTTGGTGTAAAATCCCACGCGTGCACTCACTTTTTCGGTGGCACTTGTACCATACATTCCAAATGTAGTGCAACATACTTTGTTTTAGGCATCTTGTTACATAATCCAACTTTCCAGACAACCTTATCTCCCGATCCATTTTATCCCTGTTTTGCCACTCCTAGTTTCCGACTTTTACAGACACCCGAGTACAAGCAAACGTGTTTTGTGGCGTTTTTTGTATGTGGGAAAAAAGTCCGGCGACACCCAGAATAGGCAGGGAGACACCCTGGATAGGCTAGTAAAACTCTGAGATTTGTGGTATCATACGTCGCCCCACTTACCCACTTACCCACTTACCCTAGTACCCTAGTACTCGAGTAGGAAGTATACTAGATCGACCTTTTTTGGGGTAAATTCGGATGTTTGGTTTTGGGGAAATTCCTGCAGTGGGGGTTTGAGTAAAATTTAGTCTATAAAGCGATTCACTTCTGCGCCAGATCCGATGCCCAGTCCAATACGTTACGATACCGCTAAATATGATATCGACACAGCCTGCACACTTCGAGCCTCGCCGTGCTCCCAAAAGGTTTAATCAGGGTTTCGCTCCTGGCTCCGGGCTTCACAATGCAATAATATCCATGATTAGCATTGCCATGAGATTCTATCTATTGTGCCGGGAACCCTGAGCTATCCTACGATTGTAGCTGACCAAATTAGGATAGGGTTAACTTGAGTTCCAACGTTACGGTGGCAGCGGCTTCTCCGGGGCGGAAAGAATATTATAACTTCAACATAAAACATATCCAAGAAGTATCTAACCCGAGGGTAACGGTCAAAATTTAATTAAAGCAATAGCCATCCTACCCTTATGAAGAAACGAACCCTCTACAACTCAGAATAAGCACAATGGTATTATTACAAGTGACTTCATCCCACAGTGAATCATACCATGAAGAAAGAATATGGGTATACAATATCGAGGGGATGGAAAAGACGGCAGGGGACTCGTAACGTAAGACAAAACTTGCAGGGTAAGGGGGCATGGCTATCATACACAACAGAAATAAATTTATCTACTTTGTCCCTTTTCCACGGAGTTGAGAGAATGCATCAAATAGGATATTTTCCGCCCTCCGGTACTCATCTGGCGTTAGGCTTACACTCTCCAAGGCTCCCAATGCCTTCCGTAATCCATCAATAGCAGTTTCTCCACTAGTAGGCTCCGACATGGTTTCTAGTTGTCTTGTCAACGGGCCTCTGCGAACTCCAATTCCCTTGAATGACCTAGGATCCGCCTCCTTTTCTGAATCAGCCATGGGCGTAACATTCTGAGACTGCCCAGGAGTACCCAGCGACTTCCTCTTTAGGCGTCTTGGGGTTTTAGGGGTCTTCGGAGTATCTTCGACAGCCTCAGGTTGTGCGGTTGAGTCTAATCGGCCCTGGCTTCGGCTGGACTTCGGTGTTCCCTCTGTGAAAAGGGTATGCGCCTTTGATCCAACGTAGGGAGTAGGCCCCACAAGTTCATCAACGTGGTCTTGGGAGTCATCAATTGACGAATTTTCACTTAGCTGAGTCTCCTCAATGAATGAAGCACCCGGACCGTTGTCATTACTTTTGGATGATTCTTTGGTAGACGATCGGGTACGTCTTACGGGTAAGCTGGTGGTATTACGACGCTTCGGTGTAGGTGTTGCTAAATTCTGGACTGAATTTTCAGTTAGCAGAGTACTTCTTTGATTTTCAAGATAAGAACACTGACAACTCGGGTTCTCATCGTTGTTCGAGCCATAGTGGTCGACAGCCTCTAGCTTGCGCTTGCGCGTAGCTAATTTTAGTTAGTAAAATGTGAGACAAAAGGTAGAAGCGTTTTGACAAACATTTAGTGAGAGCTGGGGGTTTTGCAATGGTAGACTTTTTCACAGATGACCTAGTGGTTGGTGGTGACATTGTAGAAATTGTTGCGAGTTTTCTAGGAGAGCTGGAATTTTTGGATGGAGATGAGATTGAAGTGGATTGGGACTTTTGGGGCGAGGACTCAGTTTGTTCGTCATGCGCATGGTAGGACGATGTAGGCGACTTCGAATGCGGCGCGTCGGGCTCGGCAACAGTGATAGTGCCCGATACTTTCTTTGGGGATTCGGAGGCCTTTCGTACAAGAAATCGTCGTCTTGGTCTTGGACGCGTGCGTCTGCGCCCCGCCGGAAGTCCGGATGCTGCGCGCTCCTCCGTCATTATCTGGGCCCCAGGGCTTGACCCCCGACTTTGAGGATTATCCGATTCTGTGCTTGGCTCGTTAATTTTTGAGCTCTCTTCATTCTCTGAAAAGACTGGGATGGAACGAGATTCTAGGTGGGATCTCTCGTCACAAGCTCCGCTACCTTGAACGGAAGATATTTCAACGACTATGCCGGCCGAATTCTTAGGCACTTCTTCAACCTCCTCCTCGCTAAAGATGCGATCCTCTGGGGCGTCAACAAAATTGTCACCCTCGATAGAGGGTGAACTAGAGCCTTGCCTCATTTCGGCCCTATTGACAGCATCGTCTATGATATCGATCCTTTCATCTGTGTCCTGGGCCCTGGGGGGGTCAATCGTAATGTCCACCACTGGTCCCACAGGGGATTGGGCTTCAGGTGTCCGTGTCATGGGACTACCAGTATATTTAGGCAATGGTGATTCAGGAGCGTCCGCTGGGCTGAATTTGATTTGAAGTGATTCACCAGAACGCAATCTTCCGGAATCTTTTATGGGACTACGAGAAAGTCGTGTGCTTCGTGGGCTACTCGTGACCTTAGTAGAATCTTTCGGTAACCTGCCGCGCTTGCTGGCAGAATTGGCATTCAGGTTCCGGAAGAGGGTCGCGGTTTCTGACTGCCTTTCCTTTACCTCCTTCTGTCTTTCAGTGAGTTGTGAACTTGAAATAAAGCTGTCTTTCTCGGCTAGGCCGGTTCCAATGGCGGCAAACTCGATTTGAGAATCCGTATGTCTAGGGCGAGCGGGGGGGTTTTGTGGATTTCTCGTGCCAAGAGATCGCCTTGGACGAGAACTGAATAAACCCTCCCTCGGCCCTGTTAGTGGCGAAGAAACCCTCGATCGGCGTCTAAAGGGCGAGATCCCAGACCGCGAGGGGGTTGGGCTCGTCCAAGCCTCATTCTCTTGCATTAGTTCCTCAAGCTTTTCCTGAGATTCAGAAAATTGTGGAGGCGTTGAGATAATCTAGGGCGTGTCAACGAGTGGGCCGGGAGCAGAGGAGAGTAGGTGTCCATACATCATCTTCCAACTCGTCAGGGAACGAGGGAAGCTTTAAATCAGCAATAGGCCGTAGTCTCTTTAACACCCCTCGAACACGTTTTGGGTAGATAATTGTTTCCTGTTCACCAAAAGTCAAGTTCCATGACTTGATCGAAAGGTTGACGATGGGTTTGAGCCGGCTTTCAAGACCGCACTTGATGAGAGTAGCTAGGTCTGCGAGGATCTTTCCGTCGTGCTGTGGAAGACGAACGATAGCATCGGTAATCTTTGCCCAGGCGTTGACCATTTGAACTACGCCCTCGTCCTGCTAAGAAACTTTAATAGGAGTAGAGGAAAACGTAGAGGACTCGATAGCAACCTTCTTCTTAATCAGGTGATCTATGTCAAGAACCCACACACTAACTCCCTCCTGCGTGCGCTTGAGCAAGGCTACAAGGGATGTCGGGGGGCACCTGCTAGAAAGATCGCCCAGGGTATCCAATAAGGTTATTGCCTCGGACAGAGCCTTTCCCTCAGCATTGGAAGAATAAGATTTGCGCAGTAAATGATCTATCAGATCATAGAACTTCTCAAGCGGCCTGAAATTGACAGGTTAGCGTAAGATTCATGAATTGGACAGATAGCTGCATACTCAGTTGTGTTTGGTTTCCGCCCAAGTACCACGAGGGGTGTGCGGGAGGCCCCATCTCCGTGGGGTTTCGCTTTGGAATAATGGACCCTGTTGATGAGATACTTGCATTGTTGAAGACCCCTATGAGGAGGGTTTTAGTTACTTGTTCGAGGAGAATGAGAAGAACAAACCTATCATAATCGGCCGATTGGTGCCTAATGATTTCAGCAAGGGGGTCAATGACCCCAATGGCAAGATGCACATCGCCTTGTTCATTTTGCACGGTTTCGCAAAGCCGGCTCAGCAGTGACTGCCACCCTGGTAAATCATAACTGCATGGAATATAAGTGATATTGCAATAAAGGTAGAGTAGATGTCTTTGGAACAGAAGCATACCGACAACCCCACTCAAGCACTTTCACCGCATCTCTGAACTCCCCTCCCACCGGTGATGGACTGAGCAGTATTCTCTCCCGGGCCGGTATAGGTAGCGAAAGAGCCACTAAATCTGCGAGCGTTTGCCACATCCCAAGGCCTAACGTATCGGCATCTTTGTATGGAAGTAAGCTTGCACATGAAGCTATTAGCGCTAGCTTCTTCCTTCTTGAGTCCTGAGAGTTACAGCATCTCCAGAGGATGGCTTTAACACAATCGTGATACTCTTCATCCACAACTACACCTTCTGTAGGTAGAAGAAACATGGAGATCATGTGCAAAACCGGAGAATAGACAATCATAGAGCTATTCCCAGAAGAATACTTATGCATAGGAGTGGCTGCAGGTGCAAAGTTGTCCTCCTCATCAAGAGCCAAGAGCTTCTCCGTGAATGGCAATGTCCCGAGAACGGATATGGCTGCATTAACCAAGAAAATGAACTTCTTCATGAAGGACTCCGAAGAACCGACTTTTGATTCATTGAAGGCCACGGGCCCAACTTTCCACATCCGACGGAACAGAGCAAGAAGCTGAGCCACAGCATCCATCAGATCTCCCGATATTTTGATTTCCTTACTGCCGGCATCGGCAATTGCCTTGATAAACCTAACCCAAAGGAGCTTCGGACCATCCTCGGTCTCGCTAGTCTTCCACGGGGTGCGTCGGAGGGCAGCTTCAACTGTTCCCAAGACTATTGCACTATTCGATCTAACCCACTTAGGGTCAAGCCTTGGGAGTTCGTTTGGTAACATAGTAGGAGGTTTCAAGACGCGGTCTTCAGACCAAGGTTTCTGGGTAGATCCTTCAAACACGGCCGAAAGTATTTTGCATCCACCTTCCACTTCATCCTTACTAGATAGAGCTAACCTCTCGAGCACACCTACAACCACAACATCCCAAATTTCAGAGAGCTGCTTGTGGGGGGCATTGGGGCGAAACCCGTAGTAAAGCAGAACCGATATATTGACCATTGCTGCCATCCGTGGCCGCTTAGTGTTAGATAACGCGTTCTTCGGATCGAGATATTGTCCAAGCGGTTTGCAGAGAAGCTCTAAAAGTTTGCGGGCTGTGGTTGGGCCGATATTCATGGCATATATAAGTTTTTGCCACGCTATCTGGGCTTCTACCTTCACATCCTTATCTGATACGTTAAAACAGCCCTCAATAACCCGCAGCCAGTGAGTGAAGAACTCCCATTGCTCAGCTGCTGTTACTCGGATGAGCAGAAGCACAACACCCCACATCCGAGCAACAAACACGCCCTCGCCTTCCTTAATAAAAAGTTCGAGCCGCTCTTTGATCAATTCAAACATGCGTTTGCCGTTCGCAGTATCCCTGCTAAATATGTTACTCAAGCAACGGGCCGTGGATTTCTCGCTTCCCAAGGCTCTTGGGATCTCCGCCACACAGGTCAGTGCACGATTCCGCACTTCCTTCACACTGCTCAAAAGGCCGCCGAACAAATTGTCCATCCAGTCATTTACCCTCGTGAGCATGGTCTGCTTAGCCTGAGATAATAATCTGAAGTAGATGTCGATGCGTTCCTTCGTAATAGATTTTCCCGTAACCCGTTGATCAAGACTGTCAAGCGCTGTAATAATTTGATTTGCCCTCTCAGAAGTCATGATGCGCTGTGGGAACCGCTGCTGGGCGAGGAAATGAAGAAGGTGATTAACGATGAGCTTAGGTGTATGGCCATCCTGTACTCGGTCTATAGCGGTTTGCAGAAACCATGATGCCATTCCATCATCCATCGATTCTGCCAACCGGAGCGTCCAGGCGAGGATGGTCAATACCTTAATAGCTTGCTGGATGAGCTGACTGTCAGACTTCCCGCTCTCGTCCAGCTTGGCATCAAAATCCTGTTTTATGAACACACACAAGGAAGGGAGTTTCTCCTCCATGACAGCTAAATCTAGCATACTATCGTATGCCTTTATACCGTTGGAAAATGTAACATAAGCGTCGATTTTCTTGCTGCGCTCGGTCGATTCAAGCGCTTGAATGATGGAATCCAACATCTTGGGCAATGACTCAGGAACGGGTCGCTCGAAAGCTAGTTTATCGTCAAAAAGGGGTATCGGGGAACTGTAGGGTTTAAGAATTGACTTCAAAGACTTCGGGTCTATTGCTGATCGAATAGGAGTCACGGATAGTGGTGAATCTGGTTTATGATACTTTGTCCATGGGGACCAGCCGACACGCTTCTTAGGTTTCCCAGTCGCGTTATCCCCAGAGGAGGAGGGAGGCGTGATCTCTCGCGAAGATGGCTCCACTAGAGACTCAGTAGCACTGTCTATAGAGCAGTCCTTTTCTACCAATCTTTTCGTCCTTGAGGCCGACCGAGGGGACTCTCTTGGTGGCGTAGGAGGTCGTGGCTGCGTTTGCTCAACAGAGCGTGACTTGGTTGCGGCGAAATAAGGGCTCGTAGTTTCTGATTGAGCCATGATCAATAAAGTAACCTGAGATGGAGTCCAGCTCAGTATTTAAGCATAGGATCAAGGTGTAAGAATATGGCGGATGTGAAGAAAGTGGGGAGCGGATGGACGCAGCTGGCGCCAGGAGATATGATCAGATGAAGCGGTGCTGGGTAGAAGCGATCCCGAAGGGCTATGGGGAAAGGGTGAATATGGGAAGGGAGTTTGATAGGAAGGGCTTGTGAGATAGCCCAGAAACGAAGGGAAGCGGGAGTAACATGCCCGCACCAACTTAGGGGGGGTAAGGGGACTCAGTCAGTTACCATAGAGACCGAAGTCACTTTTTGGTAAACGGTGGTCTGTGAGGATGAGACTCGCGCGACGCGTCGAAACGAACGCGGGTTTTCGCCTAGTTAACGCGGGAACCAAATTCGCCCCTGCTCCAATTTAGCTGTAGCTGTATTTGGTCAGGCTAAAGATGAAATTACTCGCATGTCTTGGCATATGTCTCAAAGAGAAGTTGAATCTTCGCAAACACCCACCGAAGCCCGTCGTGCTCGCGCAGCCCGGAGCTTTAACCACATAGTTCTCGAGTCTCTGCCGTGCAGCCTCTGTTCAGTGCTGCCCCTCGCAACAAGGCACTGTCAACTTATTTACATTTCGAAAAAAGTAAAATAATAGGAGTTAACAACAACCCCCACCAATTCAGTCTCAAAGAACCCTCAACATCTATCCCCTGCTTTAGCTCCATCTGGTGTCCTGTGGTGAACTGGTGGTCGGGTTAGTTCTTCCATTGTCCCAGAGCAAATTGTGCATGAGCCTCCACTCAAATTTCCAGCAATCTATGATTACAGCTTTCTACTCCTCCATAACTTGTTCCCAAGTTCGCGTTTGCTCCAGTTAGTCTTTCAATGGCAGCGCCCAGCTCCGACACAAGTTCGTTCAAGCAATTTCCCTCTCCTTTGATACACATGTAAAGCACGAGGCTGCTAATAAGATTACGATATCAAAAAGGAAAGTTAAGCCAGGTCCAAGCCCTCGTTGACATGCTGAGGGCAGATCTCCAAGATCATGATCTTCCGCCAGAAAGTACGTGTTCTCCTTGAACCGTTCAAGATTTGACGTCTTACCTCGGTACAGAGAGAGTCACAACCCTCGAGAAGCTTAAAGTTTTCGGGCGGGATGCGAGCCAATCTGACCCGATATTCACGATGGAAGCAAGTCAACTCCCCCCTTGTTTACTTGAAGCTATCTAAAAAGATCCCAGGGGATCGAGATACTATGCAAACATGCCTTCGAAGGCACCGACAGTAAATCAGCTCTAGAAGCTATGCGGTGTCTGGCAAATGCATTATTGAAAGTGCCCGAGACCAGGCAGATATTTGTTGAACTTGGGTATACAGGACAGGTGGTCAATAGATACCAGGTTAGCCGTGGCCTAGTCCTCCATACGAGGAAGGAGATGTTGCTTACATAGATACCGGTACATCACCCAGAACAATTCACTTGATGAAGAATTCTTAGCGGGTCGGATTTTGTTTCTGGTTACCTATGCGACTGCTGAAATACCAAAATGGCTGGAAGAGTATAAGCTCGCTAATTACCTCAACGACGTAACTAATTATTCCACTATTGGAAAAGTTGAAGGGGCCTGGTGGGGCTAATATCTTCGCAGGCGATTACAAGGCATGGAAAAATATACTCCAAGATGAACAAGAATGAACAACCATCTGCACTTCAAGATATGGCGTTCACAGAAACCACAAAGCTGTTATTTAACCTCACCCACTTTGCTCCTGAGAAAGTATATTTATTCTCAAGGTTGACCCTTCGTAACGAACCCTTACTCTCAAGGGAATCCGCTGACACCTGTAAATAGGTCCATTCCAAGCCTCTTCAAGATTCTCTGCAGGAGCACACTCCCTAGTCTTCCCCTTCAATCGCCTACAGCCCATCTGGTCAATGCACTTTTAAACCTCGATCTTTCATCTCAAGTTGGATGCGTATTTCCTTCTATCAACCCCACCTGTAATGTCGCCAGGCTTATCGAAGTCCTAGACCGTTCCGTAGGGAGCCCAAACGATAAGCGTAACAATCGACGTAACCAGCTATTCAACGAAGCAGGGGCCCCGCTAGTAACACTATTGAGAAAAATATTTGAAATCTCCTCTGATGAAGCCAAAAAGTACATGCAGAAACGATTGCTACCCTCTGATGAGTAAGTCCTTCTCTCCGCTGAGCAACGCCACAGACTCACGCAAAATGGCCATTCCATTAGAGAACGTAAGAACCCACGAGGGAAAGATGAATCATTGGCGTCTCGCCTATTACAACTGTCCACTTCTGCTGCGGCTCTGAATATCCGTCAGCACCTTGCCTCGATACTGTTTGAAGTTTCAAATTCGGACCCGGAGGAGTTTGTCCGTAATGTTGGGTATGGCTACGCCTCGGGGCTCCTTCTTAGTGCTGGTGTACAACTTCCCCAGTCAGCTTTAGAAAATCTCTCTGCTTCCTCAGACACCTCTGGGCGGCTCTTCAACCCAATTACAGGCCAGGCATTGGATAGTGAGCCAGAGATAGAAGATCCCTTTAGCGGGATGACGGACGGAGAAAAGGAGCAGGAGGCAGAGCGATTGTTTGTGTTATTTGAGAGGTATAAACAACCTATTTCTCTTGGGTAATGAGATGAACTAGTGCTAACTTTCTACAACAGACTGAAACAGACAGGTGTCGTGGACATCCAAAACCCTGTGGAAAAAGCTCTTCATGAAGGTCGATTTGAAGAGCTGGATTGAAAGCTATGGGTGCTTTTTCGTTAGAATTCCTACATGTGTTCATCCTACTATCATGTCCGAGAAATGTTGGTTTGAGTTGGAGGGCTTCTAGTTGTCGCCGGGGCAGGTCGTCAGTTCTGGTGTACCGACTGCGATGGGGGCGCAAAATATTTGTTCCTCCTTGACTTTTAGCGAGGAGCCCCCTTGAGCAAGATCCAAGTGCTATATTGTGATATCCATAGCTCTAATACTTATAGGAGCTTCGCGGTCCTTTTTGTGCTTAAAGGTCTAGAGGTCCTGCGGGGTTCGCCGTAAACGAGTTATCGATGGTGACGCAGCCAAAATTAGAATGTCCCCGACCTTGAAAAAACTGTGGTGCTGGATTAATTGGAGAATGCTAAAGTACTTTTTTTCTTAGCATTTTATTAGTGTTGGACTACTCACTTGCAGAAACTCCTAGGTCTGCATTTTTCTTTATGAGGCAGAGTATCTGGAATGTGATGCAACGGGGCGATGGGGCTATAGGGATGTTGGTGAATAAACAAAGTTGTCCGGGTGATAACACCTTAAGCGCTTTACTGTACCAATACAGTAAATTTACCAATGGTGTGGTAAAAAGTAAGGCTTGTTCGTTTTGCCCTGGTTGTGCAACTGGAGACGATTCACGATTGGCCCACCAAATGAGTGGCCCTCGAACGTTACATGTCATTTGGCCTATCGCAACTGCTGTTCGCCGAATGAGATTGCCCCGCTGGAACTTTTTTCAAGGGCGATAAAAATCCAAAAAAGTGACTGAAATTGTGAACAAATGACGTTATGCTTTGTATGATACTGTGGAATGGGTTAAGGGAAGGGATTTTTCTGTGAATGGAGCTTTTCACCCTTCCATCGAACGATCTCCCTGGTTGATATGAAGGTAGACTGCTCAAGTACCGTAAAAACTCGCCTTTAATGAACTGGCCTGGACTAGGACAGTTCGCAATCGACCAAGCTTGCAAATTGATGATAGGCCGAATATCTCTTCTTTTCAAAAACTCCCAAAAGCTTAGCTTTCTTAGTACCAGAGATTGCAAAAAGTCCTAGGCCAGGCCAGTTCGTTAAAGGCGAGTTTTTACGGTATCATACCCAATTACAGTGCCATAATATCATACCGTACTTGAGTAAGGATGGACAAGAGACGTGCAGCTCCCTAAAGGCATTGTGGATTGCATGGGATGCGGGATGCTCCGCTGAGCCTCACATGGAGGAATCAACAACGTCACCAATGCAAATAGTGTTTTGTTTGGATCCGAGTTATTAATTGGAGGGAAACATCACAATATTTAATCAATCAAATCCATCGCTTGCTAAAACTAGATACCGTGTGTTGAAGTTTCCTTTGTCTACTTCTAAGTCGTCCGCGTCAGGAACAGTAGTCTAACTCGTCTACCGAGCAACCGGTCATTCTCAGATAATTCCCTATGAATCACTTCACCACTCGTAGGAGAGCATCCGGCCAGGCGCATATCGTGATACGATTCCGGGGTTGCTAAGGGGCATGTATGATACGAGCGCTATGGTGCAGTTGTGGCTGCTATTGGGGCTTTTGTTCAAACAGCCACAAAGGTTCTATGGTCGCCGGCTTACCATACAGGTACAGTACTGGAAGGTTAAGGTGGTGTCGCGCTTTTTCAAGCATTACAATATTCCAACATATCCCACCGTTCCCTCAACCCACCTTCTCACATACCCTGCTTGCTGCACAGCGTTCTCCTTGATCTGTCGAAAATCAGAGACACACCCTCTATGAATACAGAAACTCCTGTTGCATCGTTGTCTCAATAATAATAATAATAATCTTGGTCCTTTATGTGTCGGACATGCCAAGTCAAAGTACCAGCCAAGAAAGATCATTTTATAACTAACTTCACAGCAAGTCGTCAACTTCAACATGTCTTTAATTCCCTACAGCTCAAACGATTCCCGGAGTGTGGTTCTGTGAGTTCCCATTGTCCACTGTCAAAGACTCTAATAATGAATTGGCCAGAGCTCCCACTAACTAATTATCCCCCCCAGTCGCCACCAGCAGACACTCGTGGTTTATGATCCTCAATCACGTCAATTAGCTCTCTGTGAAGCATCTTCCCCACTTAACCCTCCCGCTCCTGGCGAGTTTCAGAGCTGTCCCCTTTGCAAACGTCCCCTCAGTGATGATTCACGCAGGGATGATGGTTCTCCAGACCGGTCTGCCCCAGGTATCGGGCATCGGGCATCAGGCCATATGGCGGAGTCCGGCTTCGTTGACCAGGAATATTTCCGAATGCTTGACTCTGGGTCCGTATGTCTGGAACATCCTCTGAGTCTAGTAATTAATTTATTAAAGTAGTATGCCAGTGACAAGTGAAGACGGCGAATCTGAACCTGCCGTGAGACGGCAGCCGCCAAGTCCAACTAGACGGAGGTTACCAAGGGCAGAAGTCGAAGAGGAAGAGAGTGAGGGTGGTATAGACGAGGACCCAATAGCTGGAAGTGCCACTCCAGCTGCTGGTGGCATCAGTGAGGCAGCGTTTAGTCCAAAATATTTCGAAAGGCATGGCGACGACCCGGCGGTCTGTGCTTCGGATATCCGACTAATCCGGGTTATTTAGGTTCTTCGTAACAGAGAAGGAGTTGGGGAGGGGAGGGACAGGAGTTGTTTTACTTGTTCGCCATCTTCTTGATGGTGTGCCGCTGGGCCATTTCGCATGCAAGCGTGTCCCAGTTGGTTCGTCTCCCACCCGAAACCGCGATGCGTCGGACATGTTCCTGAAACTGGTTTTTTAGGTGACAATCATAAATGGCTTGAGAAAGTTCTCATGGAGGTACAACTTCTACAGCAACTATCACATACTAACCTGGTATCCTATCGCCATGTTTGGCTTGAAAACGTCCATCTCACAAGTGTGTCTCCACATCTCTCCGAGGTTCTTCCAGAAATCCTGACTAAATTTTTCGTAGCCTTTGGACCAAGTGTTCCTTGTGCGTTCATTCTGCAACAGGTAAGACTTGTAATTGCCTTCAGATGAAATACACGGCTAATAGTTTGCGAAACAAAGTATTGCAATTCCGGTGATTTGCACAATTATGTTCTAAGCGCTACTAAACAAACCACGAAGGAGCAATTGAAGGACCAAATGAGAAGACGCTCCCGGGGAGAGCCAGATCTGTCCTTAGATCTCAAAAAGCCGCGCAAACTCTCGTTTGAGCAGATAATATCCTTCTTTCGGGATATTGCCTCCGGATTGAATCATTTGCATTCAAATGGGTTCATTCACCGAGATCTCAAGCCTTCAAACTGTTTACTCAATGACACTGGAGTGCCCGGCCAGGAGCTTAGGGTTCTAGTAAGTGATTTTGGAGAGGTGCAAATGGAGAATGCGGCAAGAAAGTCAACAGGAGCTACAGGCACGATATCCTATTGTGCCCCTGAAGTTTTGCGAAAAGGTCTGCCTGAATCAAGTACTCCGTATCCAAATTTTAACAACTGTAACTAACATGCTACCTCAAGTGACTCCTGATGGCGGATATGAGAACTTTACAGCAAAATCCGACATTTTCTCTTTAGGGATGATCTTGTATTTCATGTGCTTTGGTAACCTGCCTTACGTTGGCGCTGATATGATGAACGAGGAGAACGAGAACCTTGATTCTTTGCGGGAGGAGATCATGGCATGGCCAGGTCTTGATGAACGAACAAGGCTCAGACCTGATTTGCCCGAGAGACTCTATCAGTCTTTGATGACACTAATTAGCCCAGACCCGAGTGTTCGGCCTACGGCAGAAGAAATACTATTGGGTATCGAGATGCAAGAAGGTACCCCCTTGGTAAGAATTGAGTTCGCTCGCGCTAATGCTTATTTGAGTTGTTGACTAATGACAAGCAGCGCCGAGGTTCTTCCGCCTCACAGAAAAAGCCAGCTATCGTTGCAGACGATCAGAATCTCATCGGCTTCCGTCGAATCTCTCCTATTGCGGATACTCCTCCACCTTCAACTCCGGTAGGAAGCCCGTCCATGCATCAAGGTTACAATACCTTCAAGAGACCCCCCAAACCACGCCCAGTGATGAAGGTTCCTAAAAGGGCATCGGGGCTTGGTGTAGGGTCTCGACTGGGGGAGAGTCCCTCGTCTAGCGCTGTTGTTAGCACTCAGGTTGGTCATGACCCAGAATCGTCGTTGGTGTTGAGGCCCAGGATGGAAGCAATAAAGTCGCCGAGGGTCTTGCCCGGAGTTGCGCATTGGAGAATTAGGACTGGCATGTGGTTAGCACGCGCCCAGTGGCATCTTCTATCAAAGTTGGGGGTTTTCTTGATCAAGGTAGGCCGTCAATGTGGTAAGGTTTGCGGTACACACTGACAAGCCACATAGGTTGCAACCTTGACAAGTCCATGCTCCCCGTCAGCTACGAATCCTTGGGTTTTTTATCCCTTGCTTTCTGTGGCAGCGCTGGATTTTGCGACGCATGTATCCCTATAGCTCCATTTGTCCATTCTTATTACTAACTCGACTTTCTTGCAGACCCCGCTTCCTTGCGACCGTTATTTTACTTGCTGTCCATGTAGTAGTTTTTCTTCTGGTCAATACTTTTGGGTCTGTTTGCGTGGTGAAAGCAATTTAATGACCCCCGCTATCGAGTTTGGAGCTTGGGTTGCATGGGGTGGATGGCGTTGGGTGCAGGGTTATTCGTTGCTACCAATGTTCAGAGGGGAGAGGAATAGTTTACGGTGAAAGCAGGGCTTTTGGTCTTGAGCCTTAGTGACGCGCCTGAGGGAGGCCACGGTATTCTACTTGAATTGTCGTGGTTGGGATGTCTAATAATTGATGCTTCTGCTCCCTGTAGTATGATAAGAGCTGAGTTAATTGTGTACGAGGCTGGCGTCAGAAATGATGAGCAATGTAAGGGGTTTCCACTGAATACAGCCATATTCCAGACCTTCCAACCAATGATTCAGTCAGGGAATCCGAACCAAATCTTGATCTATATGCTTGACCATTCATAAAGTATTCGGGTGCCACAGGGCGTATTGTTAGTTAACAGAATTACCCGTATATAGCAATACACTAAGCATCAAGGTTTTTTTTTTTTTTTTTAAAAAAAGAGAGTACTATTTCTATTGCTTAGATCTATTCGACAAACAATTATGGAAAAAGAATGTCCCTTAGCGTGGAGAGGACACCTTTCATATATTAATAAATTTACTTAACACTTAATTTAGGTAATTTGAGAAGATTTTAAAAATATTCTTACAAGATTGTTAGGCAGACGCCAAACTCTAATGTGACTTGAGAGAGATGTAGGCCAAATCATTGATTGGAGAATCTGTCAAGGAAGGCTTGTCTTATTATTATTATTATTATAAATCATTAAGCTTATAGAGCTAAAGGCTATGAAGCTGAGAAAGTACATGATTGTAGTGCCTCACACTACTGGTCCCTGATTCCATCTCCTAAATCTCTGTGTCATCTTTTCACTGGGCCTCTTGCCATATCCACCCTATTCCTCCTCTTTCCTCTCTGCCATCCTCCATTCCTCCCATCTCTCCTTCTCTATCTCTTCCCATTTTTGTACTCTCACATCTCCCTCCTTTTCCCATTCATCTTCCTCCTTCCCTCTCCTACCATTGCCAGAGTACTCATCTCCAGCCACTGTCCCCAAGTAGTCCTTTCTAGTCTTTGCCCAACTTATTCCTACAAACTTCCCAACAGCTAACAAGCCAGCCTTAGACTCAAGCACATCTGGGAGGTGGAAATGTTGAGCAACTTGTCTGAGAATGTGTCTGTGTTGTTGATATTTGCTGCAGTATAGGAGGATGTGCTCTGGTGTATGTGGTGCTGGTTGTCTCTTGTCACAGGTACAGGTATTGCTGATATTCTCATCCATTCTACCAAGATAGGACTTGAAATAACCATGACCCAGTCTGAGTTGTGTAACAGTAGCAAGTTGGTGTTTAGTGAGAGAGAAAAATGTGGTGCAGGACTAAGAGTTGGCAGATGGAAGTGAATAGACCTAAAGTGCTTACCCTTTCTAGCATCTGGCAGTTGAGTCTAGTATTGGTGCCAGGCTAGAAGAGCAGACTTCTTGATCTGTGTCTTGAGTTTTGTTAGTGAGAGGTAACTGTCCTGTAATGGTTGGGGATACTCAGCTGCTTGTTTTGCCAGTCTGTCAGCTTCATCATTCTCTTGTATACTAGTATGTCCTGGTACCCAGTGCAGATGAAGCTGTAAGTCCAGGTCTGAGTCCAATAGGTCCTTGGTGAGTTTCTGAATCTGCAGTGAAAATTGTTATCCTGGGTGTGGTGAGAGTTTGAAGGAGTTCCTGATAGCTGCTTGGTTGTCTTTGAAGATCCAGATGTTCTTGAAAGATATGCTTGTCTTGCTAGCTTCTGTGAGTGCTCTGGCAATACCTGCCAATTCCCCATCATAAAACTTTATTCCCATGCCCAGTCCAACAGTCTACCTGCCCACAATCCTTGCCCCGTGCATTATAACCACTCCTGCTCCTACTCTTCCATTCTGCAATTCACTGCCAGCAGTGTAATGGATGAGGTGGTTTGTGTTTTGGATGCTATTGAAGAGGGAGGAATGTTGTATGGATGTTGTAGCTTTGTCTTTAGAGCTAATAGAGATGTTGAGTCTGGTTTGGAGTGTAGGAAAGTTGACATGCCAGGGTGGTCGAAGGTGTAGTTGGCATTTTTCAACTTCACATCCCACTGGCAGATAGTTACTTAGTGAATTTATAACTCTAATCAACTGTGTGGGAAACTTAGCTTGTTCAGAACATAAAGACCTCCATTGTACCTTGACCTTCCCATATGGTTCAGATTGTGGGTTAAAGGAATAGTTGTTTGTTGTCCTAGGAGGTGTAGAAAAGGAAGTTTCTGAATCTGAGCTGGGAGAAGAAAATGCTGAAAATCCAAGATTGGTTGACATGCTTGTTGGATAGGTAGAAGGTGTTCTTTATCTCACAAGGTAATCTGAGGGCATTTGTAACACTCTGTAAGCATATCTTTCGCAAAGTCTGTCAAGTCTTAGTGGAACAGGAAGGGTAGATGCTTCAATCTCAAGTGCAGCAGTAGGAGAAGTTCTAAATGCTCCTAGAATTCTCCTGTTAGCTTCAGCCTGCATCTTCTCCAACCTGTTAGCTAATCCAATTTGCCCTTTCCACCAAACTTCTGCTCTAAAGTCAGCTATAGGGGTAATGTAAGTGTAGTATAATTGCCTCATTGCTGCTGCTGATAGGCCTCATTCTGAGATGGAAAGTCTGGAGATCATATTGAGTATCCTAGTTGCTGCTGCTGCTTTCTGTTGAACATGGTAGTTGAATGAGAGTTTTCTGTCCAGCCAGATACCTAGCCATCTGAGATGTTGAGTGGGGTAGATCACTGTGCCATTGGGTAAGATGACAGGAGTATGGGCAGTATACTGAGAGGTTTTGTTGTGGAAGTGCATGAGCTCAGTCTTGGGGTCATCAAAAACTACCACATTGTCAGCTGCCCAGCTCCAGGCCTTCTGAGCTGCCCTCTCTAATGCCTTGGAGCTGGCCTCCTCAGAAGGTCCTGTGACAATAAGTGCAACATCATCAATGAAGGAGGTGGATCTCAGCTGAGGTGTGAGTAAACTTGACTTCAAGTCTTTGAAAAGATTGTTCAGGTAGAAGAGAAATGGGATTGGTGAAATGGGTGAGCCTTGAGGAATTCCAGCATTGATTTGTTGTAATGGTTGTCTTTGGCCATCAAATGCAAGACCAAGTTGTCTGTCTGTAAGGAAAGTGTCTGTTCAGGAAAGTACTACTGGTGGAAAGCCTAAAGATTGTAGAATCAAGAGTAGCTGTGTTCAGGACACATGGTCAAAAGCACCTTTAACATCAATAAACAGGGCAGAGAGTACTTTACCATTACACTTAGCCTGCTGGATGTCATGAACCAAAGACATAACTGCTTCAATTGCACCCCTTCCTGGCCTGCCACCCATCTGTTCATTGTGTAGAAGTCCCTGGGTCTCAGCCATGTAAGCAAGTCTTTCGGCCATAATCGTTTCTGCAATCTTTCCTAGACAATTTAGCAGTGAAACTGGTCTATAAGCTTTAGGAATTGAGTAGTCTGGTTTGCTGGGCTTCCTGATTATTGCACCTGTTGCCTCTCTCCAGCAGTGAGGATGATAGACTATCTTTAGTAGTGACTTGAACAAATATGTTAGAGGAGTGGGGATTGCCTGGTATACTTGCCTAATTATTATTATTATTATTATTTATCATTGTCTCGCTTATGGAGCCAGAGGCTATGAAGCGGCACTAACAAACAAATATTCAAGGCTACAAACATGCCCGTCCGTAATCCCTCCTCCTATATGATAGTGTCAACTTTCCAGGGGGCACCCGCGGCCAAAGCGCAAACAACAATTTAGTAAGGAAATCCTCCTACCCGCCTGAAGCCTAACAAATAAAGGAAATACAAGTAATTGAAACCTAAGCCACCCTGTTCCTCCTATCAGTTGCTGCCTGGTGTGCGTGAAGGTAAGTGGGACACTTCTTAGAGGTAGCCAGGTTTATTATTATTATTATTATATCTCATTACGCTTATGGAGCAGCAGCGGCTCTGAAGCTAACTAACATACAAAAATACACCACGCAAGGGTGCCGGTCAGATATCCCGTCTCATATTGAAAGGTAGCAACGTTCGATTGGGCCAGCTCATCAGCCATAATGACAAAAAAAAATCCTCCAAGCCGCCAGATGCGTAACAAATATAGGAAACTAAAGTAAAATCCCTAAACAGCCCTGTTCCTTCTCTCAGTTGCCTCTTTGTGTGCTTTGAGGTATGTGGGACATTCCTTTGAATTAGCCTGGTTAGAGTCGCCACAGTTGACGCATTTGATGGTGGTATGCAAACATGCTTTGCCCTTGGTAGGACAATCTGATCTGCCTCAAGTGTGGAGGTGTGCTAGGTGTTCCATGGAGCAGATGCTGCATTGTTGGGTGCCGGTACACTGAGAAGGGTGGTGGCCAAAGGCCAGGCATTTGGTGCATTGGGTTTTAGGACCAATGGACAAGTAGCGTTGCACTTTGAACTGCTTCCCAAAGAGTGAGAGGCCTCTGCTGAGGGCTTTATCTGCGGAGTCTTTGCCGGCAATAGTGAGGACCATAGCTGATGCTGCTTTATCCTGACATTGGGCTTGGGTGGTGAGCCATCTAGGAGGGCGCGGAAGGTGGGTGCCTGGGTTGAATTCTTCAATCTCAGATTGAATAGTGGAGAAGGTGGAGGATGTGGGGACGCCATGGAGGATGACCTTGTGCCAGATTTCGTCTTTTCTGAGGCCAATAGTTGCAGGGATGGTGGCTCTAGTTGCTTCCTCAATGGCAGAACGATGCACTTTGAGGACAGAGGTGGCAGGTGTATTATCCTTGGTGAGGAGGAAAACATGGTGGTTGGTGGTGAATTCGATTCTTGCAATAAGAGGTTTCTTGATTGCACTGTTGATTGCATCGCGAATAGTGAGGGGGTTGGTGGTATCAGGTAGGATAGAGCCATCTCTTTCAATGACAATGTTTCGGTCGCGTTTGGTCAAAACAGCTGTGGTTTATGTTTTTGCTTGTGGAATGGTAGAGGATTTGACTGGGACTGCTCTGGTAGCTCTTTGGGCCCAGGTTTGTTGTTGTGGGGGGGCGGGTAAGGTGGTTTGTTGTGGTGGGGGGGGTTGTTGGTGATGGAGTTGGTACTGCAGGTGTTCAACCTGAGAGGTGAGGTGCGCAACTTGGCCTTGAAGTGTTTGGATGTCTGTAATGTGGCGGTTTTGAACCATCATGAGGTGTTTCTGCAGGGCTTGGAAGCCATCTTCAAGGTGTTGAGTGCGAAGTGAGATGCCAAGGTTGGTGTTGGAGATGCCTTCCGCCAAAGGCATTGGTGAAAATGTAGGGATGGAAGAATGATCTTCTGTAGAGGTGGTAGAGGCAGGAGCAGGCACAGTCTGTACTGGAGAGCCTGGTTCTTCCTCCATGCATGTGTCCTCAGGCGAGGCTGGGTTAGGAGGTGGGATGGGTGGGTTGAAGGGGGCTGCAAAAGGGTTTGCACTACCCCTCCCTCTGCCCCTACGTCTATTAGACATCAGAGGGTTGGTAAATGGTACTCAGTTGATAAAGGTGATAAAACACAAATGAGGGGGGATGATTTGTGGTTGAAAAGTCTTTAAAGTGAAAGGGTGAAGCGGTGAGGAATGGTTGTCAACCAATGAGGTGGAAGGTTGGCAAGAAATTTGGTGTGGTTTTTTCTTTCGCTGTAGTTGTAACGGCAACGGAGTCTGAGGTAGCCAGGTGATTGTTGCCACAGTTGAGGCAGAGGATGGCAGTGTGTAGACACGGTTTGCCCTTGGTGGGGCAGTCTGATCTTCCACAAGTGTTAAGGTGGGCTGGGTGCTCTTGGGAGCAGATTGCGCAGTGTGGGGCTTTGGTGCATTGAGAAGGGTAGTGTCCGAATTCTAAGCATTTGGAGCATTGGGTGTCAGGACCAAAGGTGAGGTAGCGTTGGACTTTGAATTTCCTTCCAAAGAGTGAGAGGCCTCTGCTGAGGGCTTTGTCTGTTGGGTCTTTGCCGGCAATGGTAAGGACCATAGTAGAAGCTGTTTTATCCTTCCGTTGGGCATCAGTGGTGAGCCTTCTGGGAGGGCGGGGGAGGTGGGTGCCAGGGTTGAAGGTTTCAACCTCAGCTTGTACAGTGGTGAAGGTGGAGTTAGTAGGAATTCCGTGTATGATGACCTTGTGCCAGATTTCATCCTTTCTGAGGCCATTGGCAGCAGGAACAGTGGTTCTAATGGCTTCCTTAATTGCAAAGTTATGGCTTTTGAGGACAGTGGAGGCAGGAATATTATCCTTGGTGATCAGAAGGACATGGTGGTAGGGCGTGAATTCTATGTTGGAAATCCATTGCTTCTTAATTGCTGTGTTGACAGCGTCGCGGATGGTGAGGTGGTTGGTGTCTTCGGGAAGAGGGGTTCCATCTCTTTCAATCACAATTGTACGGTCGTGTCTTGTCAAAACTGCAGTGGTTGCATTTTTGGCTGGTGAAGTTGTTGTAGACTTGGTAGGGAGTGTTCTGGATGCTTTCGGGGCCCAGGTCTGCTGTGGTGGGGGTGCTGGTAGGGGGGTAGTGGTAGGGGGGCTAGGGTGTTGTTGTAGCTGAGCCCGAAGGGCCGTGACTTGAGTGGTGAGGGTGGCAACTTGGTCTTTAAGTTCTTGAGTATCTTTAATGTGGCGTTCTTGGACAACCAACATATGGGCCTCAAGGGCTTGGAGGCGATGTGACATTTGATTGATGTTTCCTGCGGCATCGTTTTGTCTCACAAAAAGACTATCAGTGACTCTATCAAGTAATTCCAAAGAAAGAGGTTCTTCGACAGGCTCAGAGTCTGGAGGATTGCTGGCATCGACAATAGTCTGGACAGGAGAAGGGGAACCCTCTTCCATATCAGTGTCTGCTGGTGAGGAGTGTTGTTGTGGGCGGGGGCTGGGGTTGAAAGGGGTGGCAGGAGGGTTTGTGGCACCACAGCCTCTTCCTCTGCCTCTGGGGGCTATCAGAGGGGACGGGTGACGAACTCAGTTGATAAAGGCAGATGGGAACAAATTATAGAGGATGATTTGTGAATGAAAAGTCTTCAAAAGCATTGGAGGAAGTGGTGAGAATTGGTTGTGGGCCAATGAGGTTGATGCACGGCGAAAAGTTTGGTGTGGTTTTTTCTTTCGCTGTGGTTGTAACGGCAACGTAGTCAGTTTTTATACTTGCCTAAGGAAGAGGAAGTTGCTACCATCAGGACCAAGTGCTTTGTGGGGATCAGAGTTGTAGATTGCACCCTTTGCCTCAGCGTCAGTAACATCAGGCCAAGGGAAGCACTTCTCTATCTCTGTATCTTACACTCCATTGCTGTTATAATACCAGCAAAAGAAAAAACCACACCAAATTTCTTGTGGAGCTTCCACCTCCTTGGTTGACAACCATTCCTCACCACTTCACCCCTTCACTTTAAAGACTTTTTAACCACAAATCATCCCCACCCATGTGTGTTTTATTACCTTTATCAACAGAGTCGGATTTCCCAATCCTCTGATGTCTAATAGATGTAGGGGCAGAGGAAGGGGTGGTGCAAACCTCTTTTCAGCCCCCTTCAACCCACCCATCCCATCTCCCAATCCAGCCTTGCCTGATGACACACGCCTGGAGGAAGACCCAGGCTCTCCAGTTGAAACAGTGCCTGCTCCTGCCTCTACCACCTCTACAGAAGAATATCCTTTTATCCCTACATTCTCACTAAGGCATTTGGCTGCAGGCATCTCCAACACCAACCTTGACTTTACAATTTGAACCAAACACCTTGAAGAAGCCTTCCAGGCCCTGCAGGAACCTCTCATAGTGGTTCAAAACCACCATATTACAGACATCCAAACACTTTAAGACCAAGTTGGCACCTCACCTGTCAGGTTGAACACCTGCAGTACTAACTCCACCACCAACAACCCCCTCCACCACTACAAATCACCTTGCCCGCTCCTCTACAAGAACAAACCAGAGCCCAAAGAGCTGCCAGAACAGTCCCAGTCAAATCCTCAACGACTCTACCGGCCAAAACTTCAACCTCAGCTGTTTTAACCAAATGCGACCTTACTATTGTCATTGAAAGAGATGCCTCGATCCTACCTGATACCACCAACCCCCTCACCATTCACGACACAATCAACAATGCAATCCAGAAACCTCTTATTGCAACAATCAAATTCAGCACCAACTACAATGTCCTCCTCCTGACCAAGGACAACACATCTGCCACCTCTGTTCTCAAAGTACATCATTCTGCCATTGAGGAAGCAATCAGAGCCACCATCCCAGGAGCCATTGGACTCAGAAAAGATGAAATCTGGCACAAGGTCATCCTCTATGGCGTCCCCACTTCATCCAACCTTTCTACAATTCAGTCTGAAATTGCAGAGTTCAATCCAGGCACCTACTTCCTACACCCTCCTAGATGGCTCACCACTCCAGGCCAATGTTAGGACAAAGAAGCATCAGCTATGGTCCTCACTATTGCCAGCAAAGACTCCACAGACAAAGCCCTCAGCAGTGGCCTGTCACTACTTGGGAAGAAGTTCAAAGTGCAGTACTACTTGTCCTTTGGCCCTGACACCCAATGCACCAAATGCCTGGCCTTTGGCCACCACCCCTCTCAGTGTCCCAGCACCCAACATTGCAGTATCTGCTCCATGGAACACCCAGTACACCTCCACACCTGTGGCAGATCAGATTGCCCTACCAAGTGCAAAGCATGTTTGCATACCACCATCAAATGCGTCAACTTTGGCGATCTCCACCAGGCTAATTCAAGCAATGTTCCACATACTTCAAGGAACACCAAGCGGCAACTGCGGGGAGGAACAGGACTGTTCAGGGCTTTTTACTTTCGTTTGCTATTATTATTATTATTATTATCATGTATCATTATGCTTATGGAGCTGCTACGGCTATGAAGCTAATTAACATACAAAAAATACACCATGCAAGGGTACCTATCAGATATCCTGTCTCATATTGAAAGGTAGCAACATTCGTTTGGGCCAGCTGATTAGCTTTAACGACAAAAGGAAATCCTCCAAGCCGCCTGATGCCTAACAAATATAGGAAACAAAAGTAAAAACCCTAAACAGCGCTGTTCCTTCTCTCAGTTGCCACTTGGTGTGCCTTGAGGTATGTAGGACATTCCTTAAAATTAGCCTGGTAGTGGATACTAGAAGTGAGACTCCATTGCCATTACAACAACAGCAAGAGAAAAAACCTGACCAAAACCTTCGCAGAGCTTCCACCTCATTGGCTGACAACCAATTCTCACCGCTTCTCCTATCACTTTTAAAGACTTTTCATCAACAAATCGTCCTCTATTATTTCTTTTTATCTACCTTCATCAACCGAGTCCTACTCCCGTCCCCTCTGATGGCCCCCAGAGGAAGAAGAAGATGCAGAGGTGCCACAAACCCTCTTGCCACCCCCTTCAACCCCAGTCCCTGCTCTCAAGAATACCCCTCACTAGCAGACACTGATATGGAAGAGGGTTCCTCCTCTCCTGTCTAGACTGTAGTCGATCCCAGCAACCCTCCAGGCTCGGGGCCTGATGAGGAACCTCTTTCCCTTGAACCCCTTGATGGAGTTCCTGATACTCTCATTGAGAGACGGATCCCCGCTGCCAAAAACATCAACCAAATGTCACACCGTCTCCAAGACCTTGAAGCCCATATGTTGGTTGTCCAATGACGCCACATCAAAGACACTCAAGAGCTCAAGGACCAAGTTACTATCCTCACCACCCAAGTCACAGCCCTTCAGGCTCAGCTACAACAACGCCCTAGCCACCCCACCATTATCCAACCTACCCCCCTACCAGTACCTCTAACACAGCAGACCTGGGCCCAGAAAGCATCCAGAACAATCCCTACTAAGTCTACAACAACCTTACCAGCCCAAAATGAAACAACTGCAGTTTTCTCTAAATGCGACCATACAATTGTGATCGAAGGAGATGGATCCCCCCTCCCAGAAGACACCAACCGCCTCACCATCCGCGAAGCTGTCAACACAGCAATTCAAAAGCAGTGGATTTCCAGCATTTAGTTCACCCCCAACCACCATGTCTTCTTAATCACCAAATATAACATTCCTCCCTCCACTGTCTTCAAAAGCCACCGATTTGCAATTTAGGAAGCTATCAGAACTACTGTTCCCACTGCCAATGGCCTCAGAAAGGATGACATCTGGTACAAGGTCATCATCCACAGGATTCCTACTACCTCCACTTTCCCTACTGTGCAAGCTGAGGTTGAAACCTTCAACCCTGACAGCCACCTTCCCCGCCCTGCCAGGTGTCTCACCACTGATGCCCAACGCAAGGACAAAATAGCCTCCACTACTGTCCTTACCATTGCCGGCAAAGATCCCACTGACAAAGCCCGCAGCAGAGGCCTCTCACTCTTTGGCAGGAAATTCAAAGTCCAACGATACCTCACCTTTGGTCCTCCCACCCATTACTCCAGATGCTTGGAATTCGGATATCACCCCTCTCAATGCACCAAAATTGCACGATGCGCTATCTGCTCCCAGGAGTACTCAGCCCACCTTCACACTTGTATCAGATCAGACTGCCCCACCAGAGGCAAGCCATGCCTACACACTACCATCCTCTGCCTCAATTGTAGCAACAATCACAGGGCCACCTCCAAGGAGTGTTCCACTTACCTTCACGCATACCAAGCAGCAACTGATAGGCGGAACAGAGCAGATTAAGTTTAATGACCTTTATTTCCTTTATTTGTTAGGCATCTGATGGCTTGAAGGATTTCCTTCTGTCATTATGGCTCATGAGCTGGCCCAAACAAATGTTGCTACCTTTCTATATGAGACGGGATATCTGACTGGCACCCTTGCGTGGTGTAAGAACTGTTGTAGGTCAGTTAGCTTCATAGCTGCAGCGCCTCCACAACCGTTATGATATATAATAATTATAATAAACTACTTCTTATAGGAATCACCCACCTGAGACAAGCACACCACAGGGCCACGAGGGAACATAGGAAAGACCCCTCAGAACAATCCTTAGAAGATCTAAGATCCCACCGTAACCGGTACTTCAAGGCAATTAAGAAGGCCAACGCCAAATACTGGAAAGAGTTCCTGGCCAGTGTGACACCACAGTCAGTCAGGAAAGCCAAGAGGGCGGCCATGGGAAGAGAGGAAGACAGATTCCCTGACCTGCCGGGTGCAAACTCCCCTAACGAAATCAACGAAAGCTCTGCTAGACGACTTCTTCCCACCAAAGGCGCCAACGCAAGCGGTGGCCTACCCACAATTCGACCACGAACACCCACCACTAGCCCCTGAAGAGATCTCATCTGCCCTTGGCAGATCCTCGAATACATCAGCACCGGGCCCAGACCAAATGCCATACGGGGTCTGGAAGAAAGTCCACACCATCAACCCGAACATACTCACGTTTCTTCTTGCCCCCCTCGTGGCATGCGGGCACCACCCGAGGTGCCTCAAGATGTCTAACGGGGTGGTCCTACCTAAACCAGGAAAACCAGATGACTCCACCCCAGCCTCATTCCGAATTATTGTTCTACTTGAAACCTTCCCGAAGATACTGGAAAAGATAGTAGCAACCCGCCTCTCCCTCATCACTCGCAAAGTGGGGCTCCTGAATCCCAATCATTGTGGTTCACTCGCCGGGCTTTCAACCTTTGATGGCATGGCTGCCCTCACCCAAGAAGTAAGGGCAAGGCAAAACCCCTCCTATAAGGCCTCCTCCCTGTTTTTAGACATAAAGGGAGGGTTCGATAATGTTTCCTCTAGCCTTCTTACAGCTAAACTCAGAGCCAAAGGGACTCCCAAATACCTGGTAGCCTGGGTTGGCTCCTTTCTTATAGATCGTTCATGTTACCTGTTGTTTCAGGGGGCCCCAGGGGTTTTCTCTCCCGTGCAGGTGGGGACTCCGCAAGGGTCACCCGTTTCTCCTTTTTTTTCCTTTTTTTTTTTTTTTTTTTTTTTTTTTTTTTTTTTTTTTT
>JACCEG010000106.1:401532-414909 GCA_014065205.1 Tuber brumale | reverse complement strand
TATCGTAGGCAACGGCCTAAGAACTATCGTCGAGAGAGAAAGAGAGAAGTATCGTCCACCCGTCGCTGAGAACTGATACCGGTTAGGGATCGTAACATGTGCTAATATTTTATGAGACTTAGACTTATTTAGGTCTTACTATCTGCCCGTGCTTTTTCTTAATCCTCCTGCTTCTGCAGAGGGGTCTTATTACTAGGACTAACCAACCTACAGCTGATCTCAGCATGGTACAGGTGGATTCAGTATATCCTTAATGGCTTGCCCTTCTATGACATCCTCTTGGAGTATTTCCCAGAAAATATCTGATCTCCTTTGGCTCATAGTTAGGAAGCCTAACTGGAAAGCCTACAATCTCAATCCACTTCCAATGGGGTTCTTTCATTTCACTTCCTAGATGTTATCAAGGGTCTTCTCTCATATATCCTCTCAACAGCATGCACTCGGACAGATGGCAGTGACATATATGGTGTTATAAAGTAGGCTTCATTGATGTGACATTTGAGTTACATGATGCAACTATCGAAATCACACTAATGACAAGAGAGCCCTATCAGAGGACCAGAGCGGGGTATTGGCTTATCTGGAAAATCGAGGATCTGTGTTCTGTTATCCCACCATGAGGACTGTAGACTTTGTCTTTGATTTTCATATGTCTAATATGAACTCCCTCCCACTAGGCTTTACCTCAAATGCCTTTACATTCACTTCTATATACAATTTACTGCTTAGCATAGTCAGGGTAAAAAACCTCCCACATTTACCTAGCCACAGTAGGAAAACCTGTTCCTCACTATCCTACTTCTACACTTCCTGACATGTCCGGGGTTTTGCTATCAAAAAGTTCTACAACTTCTTCTGCATTTTCTATCCCTGTTACTGGCTCACAGTTTTTCTTATTTTCGAAACACCCCTGCCATTTCAGCAACTACTACAATTCATGCTTCTCTTAATACTGACTGCGTACTCATTTTCTATAAGAGTGTATCCTCCTTCTTACAATTTTCTCAACCTCCCATTGCAGATTCCTATCGATATCACCTGATTCTCTTCAAGGTTGTTGGCCATCTCCTTAAATCGATTCTCGTTAAGGTTCGAGCTGCGCTATATAAAATATCAGATGAATGTTCCGTCTGTCAGATATGTTAAGGTTGAATGCTTTGGATTGCTTTTTTTCTAGTATTCAGAAAGGGCCGTAGAGCTTAAAACTTAGTGTCTCAGATTTTTGTTAGATGCGGATGTTTTTTACATCAAGCATTACTGTGTTTCCAATTTTGAAGTCCAGTTGTTACTTTGCCTTCTGATCATAGTATTTTGCCATTCCTTTATGTGTTTCCTCTAAGGACCCTCTCGATTATTGATGTATCATTTTTATCCAGTTTGTATAGAGTGTTACTACTGGATTTTTGAGCTTTGTGCTCCTTCATCTGTCCTGTTTGTGGATGGAAACCATAGTTTGCATATAATGCAGATATCCTATCGGCATTTGTAGTGAAACTATTATAAGAGTATACAGCAAATGGGAATAACTGATACTAGTCATTCTGATCGTAGTTGACAATGCTTCACAGGTAATCTTCCAGTACTTAGTTTATACATTCTGTTTGTCCATCAGATTGAGAGTGGTATGCTTTTGACATTCTTTGCTTAATCTCAAATACTTTGCAGAGAGACTTCCAGAATTCTTCTGCAAACTTTGAATTCATGTCTGAGATGATTTCAGTTAGTAGACTATGCAGCCTCTAGACTTAGTTAAGGAATGCATTTACGATATCATTAGCAGTGGCTGATACCTGTAGTCCAATGAAGTATACTATCTTTGTATAGTGATCAACTACAACTATTATATCGGTACATTCTTGCCACTTGGATAGTTGTGTAATGAAGTCAACCAAGAGTGATGCCCATGCTACCTAGGGTATTTGTAGAGGTTGCAATAGCCTATACTTAGCATGCTTAGGTGATTCATGATGCTGGCTTTCATCACGGGATTGTATATAGTCATTGACCCAATCTACAAGTCCTCTCCAATAGAAGTCTCACATAATGATTTCCAAGGGTTTTTCCTGTTTGAAGTTGTTGAAATTTTCTACTATTCATTTCATAAGTATATTTCTTCTAAATAACTTGTATTTTCTCCTTAGTTATATTTTCTGGATTACTTATAGAACACGAACATTACTACAGCTAGGGCATATACAAAGGGTATTTTATTTATATTTCATAATAATGATTGGATAATTGGATATAGATTTTCCTATTGCATGTGTGGGATATTTCAGTTATTTTTATTTATATACTGCAACATTTTTAGAAGGTACAGTGTATGTTGATTTTTCCGCTTAAAATCTCTCACACTATTACGCTTTATATATATTTTATTTGGGATTTTCTCAGCAGTTTTTCGGGGTCAAACTTGTTCGCACTTATGTTTCATATAAAGTTTTCCTGATTATTTCTTTTCTTTGCTTAAGTATGCGCACTTGTATATATAGCTGAGTACTGCTCTGAATGTTAGAAAGAAATTGAGGACTGGAATTACTACCAATCTATCTTCCTACTACTATACTCTTCACTCTAGTACATCCACAGTATATCTTTCATACTGTGCTGTATTCTTGTACTCAAGCTATTAAGATTGTGCTGCTACATACAAATTCAATAGAAGTATCTTGCAACTTTTGTATCATGACATCCTTCTGCAATTTTGGTATATAACATCTTGCTATCTGATACAAATAGCCTTTACTTATAGTATAATAGGTCATTAGTCAGGATTCAATACTTGTGGAAATCTTCTCCTTTGTCTGGTAACCTAATGAGTTCATTCTTCTATTTCCTCCAAGTTGTATCTGTTCTGATAGCCTCCTTTTTCTTATCTAAGAACTCAGAGTTAAACTACTCTATACCTTTTTGTAGAATCATAGCATTTCACATTAGACCTCTTTCTGGTATTTCTGAAATGTCATACTAGTACTCATTATGTTTAGCCAATACCTGTCCATAGCTGATACTAGGTTCCTGTTCTTTAACAATTAACCCTCTTGTTACCATATAGGTGCTTCTTAAGCTCTTAGTTCTAGATTCAGTTTCTTCCCATTCAGCTACCTTCATCATGTCTGAGGTATCACTCTTTTCTACCACCAATTGAGCTACACGATTACCCAATCTTATCTAACAATCAATATCTTTATGGTTTTACAGTAAGATATTGAGTTCTCTAATGTAATTGGTGTCAATTACCACCGCCTTAGTGGAGATCCCACTTCAAACAACTAGTCCGCTTCTTAGAGTAACCCTTCTATAAGGTCCTTCGGGTAGCTCTATTGCTGTCCCACTTCTCGTTAATACTTATATCTAATCTGGAACAATATTATCATCTAGGTCATACAGGTCATGACTTGCAGCCATCCTTGAGCCTTTCATCAGCAAGTATACCTTCTTGCTCAATCTCTTAACCCTAATTATATGTTCCTTTCTACCTCCTCCAGGTTCCAAATATAAATCATTTTGTCAATGCCAGTCTTCTCTTCGATCAACTGATCTCGCCACTAATGAAACCATAGGGTTTTGGGGTTTTGGAATTTTCTGTTCATGATATGAAGCTCCCTCCTTAAGATGGAACTGCAACTATCTACTTAATGCATCAGGCTTTTTGCCTTTTATGTCCAGTCAGTATACAATACAAAAATTATATTCAACTAACTTTTGAGTACTTCTGATCTGATACCCACTCCAGACTTTTCAGGTAAAGAAGGATTGAAGTGTTAGGCATATGGAAATCTAGGACAAAAAAGTTCACAGGTCTTGCAGTAGGGTAACTGCACATAGAGCCTTAATTTACCAAAGCCAATACCCCCTGCTGGGCCTCTTATAGGGCATGCACCTCATTAGCCAGATTTTGAAGAGTGTTATCCTATGACTAGAATGTCATATCAAGGAAGTCCACTTCATAATGCTATAGATGTCACTGCTGTCTGTCTGACTATGTGCTGTTCACAAGATATAGGACAGGGGACCTTTGGCAACATCTGAGAAGTGGAACAAAAGATGTCTGTGGGAGGCCCATTGAGATAATAGGCTTCAAGGTTAGGCTTCCTCATTATGAGACAAAGGTGACAGGACCTTTTTGGCAAAATACTTCAAGAAGATACCACAATGATAGAAGCTATTGAGGACATACCAAATCTACCCATACTCTTCTGAAGTCAGCTGTGGGTGGGTTGATCATAGCAATAGGACTCCTCCATGGAGGTAGGCAGATGAGGAAAGCACACTCAGACAGGAAGACTTAGATAAGTCAAAGACCTACAAGACACTAACGTGTCGCGCCTTGACTTGCAATTGGTACTAGGTAGTCGGGCATGAAACTGATTACTTTATAACTGAAGAGACTACTAGAATGATACTCAATGAGACTAAAGTAATATAATAGTCTATAGGGTCAACTAAGTTGAGGATATCTGTTTGGTAAAACAAATAGCACAGTCACCTCAGCAGAGGCATACTATTCTGTAACTGTGAAAGGGTGTGAGAAGTTTCAGAGTCAAACAGTGCTTGCACTCATGAGATTCTGGACATTTGTGTATTAAAACTGGAGAGGTACTTCAGAGGCATAGTATTAAGAAGCAGTCCACGAATACTCAGACACAAGATATAAATATCTAAGTGCCTCCTGAGTTTTAGTGATATCATCAAGCAAAAGAGAAGAGATTTTATTCATATAATGTTGTTTTACACTTTAAATATTTACCTTACATATTTTATTGAGACCAGCTTTTGTCAACAAATTCTC
Organism: Tuber brumale; assembly: GCA_014065205.1. Taxonomy (NCBI): domain Eukaryota; kingdom Fungi; phylum Ascomycota; class Pezizomycetes; order Pezizales; family Tuberaceae; genus Tuber; species Tuber brumale. The sequence goes on along the minus strand of JACCEG010000106.1, from coordinate 410,117 downwards.
CAATCAAGAGATTTGGCCTATGTCTCTCAGTTATATGTGAGCTAGGTGTCCATCTAATATGAAGCTTGAGATAGTTTATAAAAACTGCTGTCAGTTTCTGGATTCTGATTCAGTAGTGTCTTTAATCTTTGAATGTGTTACGCATATAGAACCTTGAGTGAATTAGTGCACAGACCTCACAGTAGGGTAACTGTGCACAGACCCTTGATTTACTGAAGCCAACACCACCCTCTGGCCCCCTTATAGGGCCTGCATATCATTAGCAAGATTTCGTGAGTTGTGTCTCATAACTAAAATATCACATGAATGAAGCCCACTTCATAATACCATGTACCTCACCGTTGTCTGCCCTACTGCATGCTGTTCACAGGATATATGAGAGCGGACCTTGGGCGACATCTGGAAAGTGGAATAGAAGAGGTCCGTCAGAGGCGCATTGAGAGAATCGGCTTCAGAGTTAGGCTTTCCAATTATGGACCGAAGGTAATAGGATGTTTCGGGTGAAATACTCCCAGAGGATGTCCCAGTAGTGGAGGCTATTGAGGATATTGAATTTGTATGTAGCGGCACAATCTTAATAGCTTGAGTATGAGAATATAGCACAGTATTAAAGATATACTGTAGGCACACTTAAGCATAGAGTATGGTAGTAGGATGATAGATTGGTAGTAATTCTTGTCCCTAATTTTTTCTAACACTTGCAGCTGTAATTAGCTATATATACAAGTGCGAATACTTAAGTGAAGAAAAGAAATAAAGGGGAAAATCTTGTAAGAAACATAAGTGTGAACAAGTTTGACTTGGAAAAACTGCCAAGAAAATTCCAAATAAAATATATATAAACCGTAATGGTATGAGAGATTTTAAGTAGAAAACTAACATGCAATGCACCTTCTGAAAAGGTCGTAGTACATAAGCCAGAATAACTAAAACATCCTGCAAATGGAATAAGAAAATATATATCCAATTATCCCATCATTATCATGAAATATAAATGAAATACCTGTTGTATATGCTCTAGCTGTAGCAATGATCATAATTTATAGGTAAACCAAAAATATAACTAAGGAGAGAAATACAAGGTATTTAAAAGAAATATACTTATGAAATGAATAAACAGGAAATTTCAACACTTCACCTCATTATCTACAGTCCAACAGTCCCATTAGATACTCATACGCTGGTTTTGCCAAAGTCTTAATACATATATCAGTTAGCCCTTCTGGCGATGTAACCTTAAGCAGTATGAACGATCCATTATTGATTTCTTCACGTATTTTATGGAAATGTGTATCATTATGTTTTGTTTGTTCGTTTAACTGATTGTTTGTCACTAGAAAATTTGCATTGGTATTATTGCATGTACGGTGATAGGTACAGTTTGGCGGATGACTTTGAGACCTTTGAGGTACTATTGGATTTGTCATGCAACCAGTGAGATAGCTACATATTCCACTTCAGCTGTAGATGTTGCGACCGAGGCCTGTTTCTTGGATCGCCAAGAGATACATGCACCATTAAAAAGCACAATTTATCTTGTAAAGGAATGGCAGATATCCAAACAAGCAGCAAGGTCGGCATTGACATAGGTATCGATAGAGTTGGAAGTGGTGTACAGGTAGTAGAGTCCAATGTTCTTTGTACCGTTGATGTATCATAAGACATATTCTGTAGTCTTGAGGTACTCTTTTATGGGACAGGAAGAGAATTGAGAGAGAAATGAAATGGTATATGGTAGGACGAGTCTTGTGCCAGGGGTGAAATACATAAGCGATTCTGTTATCGATTGATATGTGGAATGGCCAAGTATCTGTTCCTCTTCTGTTCCTTTCCGTAGTTGAATGCCTTCAAGTAAGGGTGTGGAGACAGAACGTGAGTTTTCCATAAAGTACCTTTTGAGGATTGATATGATGTATCGTTCTTGGGTAAGATGTATCCTGTCAGAGGTATATGCAATGTAAAGGCCGCGTAGGAATATAGCTTCCTCTAAGTTGGTAATCTCGAATACCATTTTCAGGTCTTCTATCAGAGAGGTCGCTTTGCGGGTTTTGTCCATGTATATAGCGATGTCATTAATGTAAACCAATATATAGATGTTATGTTTATTGTGAATGAACATGCATGGGTTTAAGGAGGATGTTGTAAAGCCTCTAGAAATTAAGTATCTAGCAAGAAGAGCATACCATTCAATTGTACATTGCTTAAGTCCATAGAGACATTGGTTAAGCTGCCATACTTGGTCTCCATTACTCTAGCTAAGTAATGGTCACATGTAGACTTCTTCTTTCAATTCAGCATAAAGGAAAGCTGATTTAATATCGAATTGTTGCGGTTACCATTTGCTTTTGGCACATACTGCAAGCAGGAAACGGAGTGTCTCGTAATGGATAACTGGTACGACAATGTCTTCGAAGTCAAACTCTAGTACTTGTGAGAAATCTTTGGCTACAGCTCTTGCATAGTATCTTTCCAGTGTACTGTCAGCATTTCGTTTTATTTTATATACCTACTTACTATCAATTATTTTCCTTCCTATCGGCTTATCTAGGTCATCGAAAGTCTTATTCTTCTTCTGTGCCTTCATCTCATCCTCTATAGCTGAGGTCCAGTATTCCTTAAGTGAGCTATTGATCGCTTAGTGGTACATCGTAGGGTACTCATTTGCTTGTACTTTGACATTTCTGCCATAGTCCTGGAGTGGGCGAATATGTCTTTCAGATCTGGTCCACATTGTAGGTAGCTCCTCTGGTTGTTTCTCCTGTTCAGGTGGTTCTGGGGTTGCCTCTAGTTTTGCGAGTTCGTCATAGTCTTCTGGGTTTTCTGGCAGTGGAAGAGGATGTACTTCGATGGTTGGTATTAGTGGTGTCTTTTCTTCTTTCGATCTCGGTAGCTCATATAGAGTGGAGAGAGGTGGTAGAAAGACTCTTGCATAGGTTTTTGGTTCTGGTAACAATTCTGAAGCAGTTGATGGTTGTATCGCTTTGTTTGTCGACTGAATTTGTTCTGTTTCAGAAATCTTATGGTGTAAGGAGATGTATATTCGGTATATCTTATTGGAAGAAGTATATCCGACAAGGTATCCTTCGATCACTCGGGACTGTTACTTTGTTCCAGGTTTGCGTATTTCCTCCAGTATATGAATAAAGCATTTGGTCCTGTAAGGGTGAAGATGGTTCATCAATAACTATTTGTTGTAGATAGATTCATAGGGTATTGAGTTTCCTATAGATCGATTAGGCAGTCTGTTCCTTTAGTATATGGTAGTTTTGATTGCCTCTGCCCATAAGCATAGCGGTAATCCTGTTAGCATAGAATATGTCCCTGTGATTATAGTCCTATTGTACTGTTCGACAACACCATTAGATTTGCGGGAATATGGAGGGGTTTTGTCATAGATAATTCCCTTCTTCTGTAACAACAATACATTTCATTGTTGACATATTCTCCTTCATTATCTGTATTAAATCATTTAATAATAGCATTATCCTGGGTTTGTCTTTCTTTGATGAACTGTGCAAACACTTTGATGGTATTCGACTTGGCTTTGATAGAATAAACCCAAGTGTATCATGTACAGTTGTCAATAAATGTGATATAGTACCAGGAGTGGCCAAAAAGCGAGGTTGAAAACATTTCACTTAGGTCCAAATGGATCAGTTTGAAAGGACTTTCACATCGCTTCTCTTTTACTACAGGTTTGTACTTTGTTGACTTTGAGGTGATGCAGGTTTTACAGTACCAGGCTTTAAGAACTTTGGAGATTGATGGGTCATCACTGTAGTTGTTATTTTTGAGGTAAGAAGGTGAAGGGTATCCAAGTGCTTGATGCCATTGCTTATAGGTCATCTTGTTCACTACTTCCTTTTCTTCTTACACAACATAATCTTGGCCATCTAGTTTTCCCCAAACCACTTCATGTTTATTTTTCCCTAAAATGAACATGTCTTTTCCTTCACTATTTAAAGAAAAACACTTTCCCATCGAAACCACAGCGTGCCATGACATCAAGTTGCTTTTACCCAACTTGGAAACCAAGAGCACTCGATGTAGGACTATTAGAGCTACATGACCTTTTGAGGTTTGGGCCATGAGTCTAACCATTCCTGAACCACATGACTCTATTACAGAGTCATCTCCCAACTTAATAGTACCTGTAGAAGGTACATAGTTTATAAGAATGTCTAGGTTGCTTCTTATGTATAAGCTTGCACCGGTATTGTTTACCCAGTTGAGTGGATGAAGGTTTCTTTATGTCGAGAAGAGGGAAGAGGATGTACTAGCCAGTTCGGATATCTCTTCCTTTCCAATCTTAGCTGAATCAACTACTGTTCTTTCCTTCTTCTTTTGGTTGTCGGCCTGGAGTTCATTACATTCATTCCAATAATATCCTTCCGACCCCACAGTGGGGTAAAGCTTTTTGCAGTAGGTACATTCTTTGGTGTTGGCCGGTGTCCTTTGAACTACTTCTCTTTTCTTTCCTTTTACTTTAATATCGCCGCTTTTATATGCTTTGTCTGCCTCAGAACTAACTGAAGATCTCAAGTCCAACAGTTTATTATAGACATGATCGTAGGTGAGGTTCACCTTGGTTTGGAGGTTGTTAATGATATTACTCAATGACTCGTGAAGGAAACGGAGAAGAACTGCAGCTTTAGCTTTAGATAGCGTAAAGACCGATCTAAAAACAAACGGCAAGGTGTATCAGTCATCAGCAGAGGAGGCAGAATAGGATTATTGCATTCGATTTCAGAGGGTATCATATGCAGTAATATGATTAGCTATAGGTGTGTCCATATTGTACTTGGCATCAAGGACTGCGGGGAGTCACTCGATTATGGAGGAGGTATTTTCTCTAACAAACTGATCTTGGAAGAGTTTCCATATGGCCGCTGGTGTCTTATATAATGCCAGGAGGATTAGCCATTGGTAGTCTATTGTTTCAAGAAAGTAGGTCGAAGCCCATTGGTATCGATCTCTAAACTCATCTATCTTTTCCATGTTGTTTTCACCATATTCATTTTCAAATGGTTCCACTATCGTCTCCATTTCTGTTACTATGTCCTAGCAATTGTACAAGCCCAGGACATACTCCAAGATGCCACGCCATGATCTATAGTTGTCAGGCCCAGGGAGCATTGCGATAAAGCTTAACTTCTAGGAGGGTACCCAAGAACATTTAGGATTGTTGGCGATATTTGTTGCAGCTGGTATGGGAATTGCGGCAAATAGTAGAGCAGCTGTAAAGGAACTTTCATTCACGTTGCTTAAGTATTGGTATTGTGTTCAAATTTGAATAATAGGCCTAGACAATGGTGTGCCTTTTTGCACTACAGGAAGCAATAAAGTGTATACTGTAGTGGTTAGAGTTGTGTGGTATACAAGGTCTGATGTTAAGTGAGATGGTTGCGACCATAGTTTGGAAGCGATAAAACCATCTGGATGGAGGATGCGATAGTTTCGTTTACAAGAGGTAGAGAGGTAGAGAGTCTGTTGAAGTATGTAAGTGTATATCATATAACTATGAATACGCTGGGCTCATAAACTATTGAATTTGGATGTAGTGGCATAATCATAATAGCTTGAGTACCAGAATATTGCAGAGTATTAAAGACATACACTGAGTACACTTAAGCGAAGAGTATAGTAGTAGGAAGATAGATTGGTAGTAATTCTTGTCCTTAATTCATTCTAATACGCTGAGCAGTAACTAGCTATATATACCGGTGTGCATAATTAAGTAAAGAATAGAAACAAGCGGGAAAATCTGGGAAGAAACATAAGTGCGAACAAGTTTGACCACAAAAAATTGCCAAGAAAATCTGCAATAAAATATACATAAACCATGATATTATGAGAGATTTTAAGTGGAAAACTAATATGCAATGCACCTTCTGAAAAAGTTGCAGTACATAATGAAGAATAACTAAAACATCCCACACATGCAATAAGAAAATATATATCCAAGTATCCCATCGTTATCATGCGATATAAGGGAAATACGCGTTGTATAAGCTTTAGCTGTTGTTAGGCATATGGAAATCCGAGACATGTGCACAGACCCATGGTAGGGTAACTGCGCACAGACCCTCAATTTACCAGAGTGCCAACACCCCCCTCCGGCCCCCCGATGGGGCCCGCACGTTCATAAGCTCAATGGAAGTATCACGTGACATCTATCAAGAGGTCACGTGTTCAATCCACACCGTCGCCAAAGTTATTTTGGTATGAGATATTTTCTACCAACCGGACAGACATGTTCGGAGCTCTCTGCACGACGGGACAAGACCTCCCACCGAGGGATTTTCTACCAATAGCACAGAGGGGACTCTGACTAGAACGTAGGAAGTCATCTGAGAGAAATTGGTCGGTTGGTTGTTGAGTAATTAAGAACTGAAGACGGAGACCCCAGTACCCATACGGAAGTTGCAGTTGATGATACAATGGACAGACCGATGACACCCTACCTACTGAGGTCAGCTGTATGTTGGTTGGTCCTGGTGACGGGACCCCTCTGCGGAGGCTGGCGGACAAAGGGGAAGCACGCTCAGTAGAAGGCCATAGCTGGAGAAGAGTCCATAAGATGTTGGCGCGTCGGACTCTTACTCGCATGAAGCATAGGCAGCCCGTGACGAACTTGATCACTTCGTGAACGGAAGAGATTATTGGAATGATAGCAATTAAGTCTAGAGTATCCCGCATAGTCTATATGAGCTAAAGATCGGAAGCTCCTAATAGGAAGCTGCGACTAAGCCGTAGAGTGGTGTGCTCGTTCTCAGGGTCAAACAGTGTTCGCACTTAAGTTGAACTCGTGAAGAAAGCGAGCGGTACATAGTTAGTAGGAGGATTAGAAGTACCGACTAGCTACTATAAGTAAGATCGACTCAGTCCGAGTTGGTGAGAGATCATCAAGCAACGGAGAAGAGATCTTATCAATATAATAATGTTTTACGCTTTAAATCTTTACCTTACCTATTTTATCGAGACGAGCCTTCCTCGACAGATTCTCCAATCAAAGATTTCGGGCCTACGTCCCTCAGTTATATACTTGAGTTTGGCGTCCGCCTAACAGTATATTGATAGTTCTCCTGTTACCAAGGCTCACTATATGAACTACGAGTTCACTTCAAACTCCACCCTCACCTCAGACTTCGATTATATTTTCGAAGCACCTCACTGTCCTATCCATATTCATTCCTTCGAAGAAATATTTGAAACCGAGCCGTTCGAAATCGCAGAAGAATATTCGCAAGAACCCTCGTGGTTCACTGTACCTTTCGGGGTCCCAACGAGGGATCAATTCAATAGCATATATCGCACCTGGCACGGTACAGATTTGGAGTGGAATTCGACTGAGTCGGAAGATTTCGTCAACTGGCGCACCCAGTGCTCCCTGATTACGGTCGAAAAAGAAAAGGAAGGAACAGCTATCCGGGGGCCTGACATCCCCTCGGCCTGGGCCTAATACACACTTATATGTATTATAAGTACACCCTAAACCTCGAGAAAAAGGAGATTCAGGTTTTAAGTCCAGAGTCGGACTAACCGAACCCTTTTATACCTTCACCCCTAGAGTGTCTCAAACGTTGGATACCTTACATACGATTCCTTAAACATTTTCAAGGATATCGAGAACTCTGGTACGAAGTACCAGTAATCACTCATCCAGGCCTACTACAACAGCTAGCCTATCTGGAAAGCATCACCACGGCTGAGATACCTCAGGAGCCAAGAAAAAGGATAACGGCCGGGGACCCGATGGATACTCGCCCCGACACCACAGATAAGACGGATGATTCCGCAATTCATAGCCCCTTCCCGACAACACCTCAAGAACCTGCGTTCCGGAGCGGACAACTACCCTCTCACCGATCCTCTAGTGTCGCAAGCACTCCTAGGATATCAAGGGCTTCTACACCAAAGCCCGGAGAACACGCTGCAAACCTAGCCAGGCTAGCTGCACGCCTTGTAGTCACGCTGGGGCAAATAAGACGTGACATAAATACCTCGCTTGACCAAGCCAATATCGCCTTCAACCATTTGAAGGAGGCTACCCAAGACAATACCTTAAAGCTACTTAAGGTTCAACAGCAAATCATCGACGGACAGGACATCCACGACAATGATATTGCAATTTTATTGATGCAGCTATCCGGCATGGAAAGCGAAATAAAAGGGATCCAAGAGGAAATGATACGGGAAGTGGCAAAGAAGATTGACGCCCAAGAACGGTGTCAACAAGAACATGAAGAGGTAACCACGTGGCCACATGGAACCCGGGGGGAAGAGAGCCAAGCGGCATTAGCCCGTGATCAGACTTTGGAACAAATGGTCCTCAGTCTACGAGCAGAATTCGTAGAATTCCGTGCCCAAAGCACCACGCGTGAGAGAGAGGTCAACCGTACCCTAGGACAGATGCGTTTAGACCAGACTACTCGCCAGCCGGAGATCCGCTGATCTCAGGACCAGCAGCAGCAACAAAATAATGAGACTAACAATACCCTAAAGGTATTGACACAGTCGATAAACAGAATGTTGGCTGCCGCACTGAGTCCCGAAGCTCCAGGACCCGCACCCTTACCCGCAGT
>JACCEG010000106.1:376627-401095 GCA_014065205.1 Tuber brumale | reverse complement strand
ACAATGCAAGAGAACGGATCATATACGCGCTCAGTCGTACAAGAGGAGAAATAGTCCTTCCCTATACGGTATGGTACCGGAAGGCCATGGACGGAATTCAAGGGGAAACCCAGCAACCGGAGCTGGCGACATGGACCCGCTTTGAACATAATATGAGCAAGCCATTCGCCCCGGTAGAAGCCGAAAGACTAGCTCTTCGAGCAATGAAACTAGTCACGTACGACGGCAGTATTGAACGCTATCTGACACTCATGCACAATCATAACATCCATGCGCGCATGACCGGAGAATCCTGGAGAGAGGTAGTCGAAGACAAACTTCCCGAACAAATTGTCCGCAAGTTGTCAGCCCTGCAATACACAACGGACCAGGAATGGGAGGAGGCACTAAGGCTATGTGGACGATCAGAAGAAGCACTGCTAGCCAGAAAGAGAATTGGGCGAGACCAACTGCCCAAACCCAAAATAGTCCAAGAGGTCAAAAGAGAAGACCGATGGGACTTTAAACCAAAGCGACAAAGGGACACTAAACCTTGTGTCAAGGGAGGCGGAGCCCCACCACGAAAACGGAAAAGGGATGATGAACCAGAAAAGCCCAGGAAAAGATTAGGAGGTGCGACAAATACCACCCATACCAACTTCGCCCAGGCCCATACCGGTATCCCGCAGAGTGTAATAGACACTCGGAGGAAAGAAGGAGATTGCACACGTTGTGGAAAGAAAAACCACAGCTATCAGACGTGTTGGGGAGATGCCCATATATCGGCGGCAACGGTCAGCTCAAGACCGATAAAAATGGGAATTCGACGAGCAAGATCGGCTATTGTAAAGCCTAAATTAGCTCGCAGAGTCGCAACCGCTCAGAACCCAGTCCGGGTAAATCAGATCTGGGAACTGGCGGACGACGAGGAACTGACCTAGGTCAGTTCATTGGTACCAATGGCGACGGCGATTGGGTATTCAGTGTCCTGATGGAGCTGGAATCGAAATGGGAACCCCCGTTGGTGGGGGTGTATTGGGTACCGACCACGACGGGGATCGGGTAGTCCATGTGCAACTACGGGAGTTGAAACTCAAAATGATCAAAGCGGCGCAAAGCAAGTCTCTCCTTTCAGGATTAACGCAAGTAGGCTCTAAGTGAAGGAACCCCACGAGGGACTTACGAGATCGAACACAAGAATCAATATATGGAGAGTCTTGATCGAAAGAGAGGATAGTTAACATGCCCAGATGGCCTGGGAACCAACAGTACGAAGTTCCTCGAGTCACGTTGTGGTTGCCTGCTACCTGTGTGCAAGCAAGTTACTATACCGAAGAAGTTGGGACATAGCAATGCAAGATCTACCTGATAACAATACACGACAGGAGGACAACCGACGCGGGCTGTTCCACCTACCACACGGGTCTGAGTCGCATTATACGTATGTACTATCTTGCCTTCTGGCCAGAGTGTGGGATAGGGATGTACCGCTTTGGTACGCAAGGCCCATCTGAGGGAGCTGGACGAATAACCGCAATCCCAAGGAAAAGGACTCGGTGAAAGCGGGAACCCCACACCAGGGGAGTAAAATGGCTAATAACCGCCCGAAAATCTGCTATGAGCCTAGGTCTGGCGTGTCGAGAGAAGGCATCCAGCCTGCAAACTGGTCGTGCGCAAAAGCGTATTGGTGAAACGCCGCTTTAGTATGTAGACCCAGATTGTTCGAGCTAAAAGGAGTTACTAGTTTGTCTGAGGAGACCTCAATGGTCGAAACTACGCGGGCGTAGTAACAAACATCTTGTTACTCACACGCAACACCAATGATGCCTAAACGAAAGAACCAAGAAAGTCTTATCCGCAGCAAGCGCGTCGAACTAGACGCTCCAAAACCAACACGCTAAAACTGTCCCGAGGGGATCGCTTACCTCCATATACACGATAAGCGTTACAAAATTAAAGTCTTATTAGACTCGGGATCCAACGTGTTCCTTATAAATAAGGACCAAGTTGAAGACCTTCGCGTTCCCTCAGTAGAACGCGACAATGCAGTGGATATCTTAGGCTTTGACGCATCGTCAGCCGCTTCTGGAGGGAAGTGTTACACTCTCCCAATAAAATTGGAAATAGGAAAAAACCGACACATCTCTGAAGTGTCGTTTGAAGTGGCTAAAGCAGGTCACTATGGAATGATAATTCCTTTTGGTTGGTGGCATCGTGAACACCCAGTGTCTCACTTAGAAAAGGCAGAAAATTGGACATTCTCCGCAAAAGGTTGTGAAAACTGTGTGCAAGAAGATGAAGGAATAGCGGATATGTTCGCATATGACGAATCCGTCGCTTGGGATCCTAATGCCTGCCGGATCGGAAGAATCGGAGCCATCGAGAATACGGTGGAACTCGAAGCGCTACCAAAAGAATACTGGAATTACAAACATTTGTTTGAAGCCCAGACGGCAGAGAAATTAGCTCCAAGACGAACATTCGACCATGAAATCAAACTCATTCCAGGTTCAACTCCCCCCTGGGGGCCGATATATCCACTTTCCGAAAAACAGCTTAAGGCTTTACGAGAATACTTGGAAACAATGATCAAACAAGGAAAAATCACTCGGAGTCAATCACCAGCTGGTGCACCTATATTATTCGTACCTAAACCAGATGGTAGACTACGTCTAGTTGTGGATTATCGAAATCTAAATAAGATTACTATCCTCAATAAACATCCCCTTCCACTAATGTCCGAACTCAGAGATAGAGTAGCCGGCACAAACATCTTCACCAAGCTAGACCTTAAAGACGGCTACCACCTGATTAGGATAAAAGAAGGAGATGAGTTGAAGACCGCGTTCCGTACGAGATACGGGCATTACGAATATAAGGTTATGCCTTTTGGTCTGGTTAACGCTCCGGCAACCTTCCAAGATATGATGAACCAAGTTCTACAGGAATACTTGGATGTCGGAGTTGTGTGTTACCTTGATGATATTCTCATTTACTCAAAGGATGAAAAGGAATACGTCGAAGCTGTTAAAAAAGTTTTACAAAGTCTATCGGACTTTCAATTAGCAGTATCGCTAAAGAAATCAACTTTCCATGCCACGAAGGTGGAATTTCTCGGCTATATGGTAGCGGTCGATAGGGTGTCTATGAGCACCCGAAAGGTGGAATCCATAATGGTCTGGAAAGCACCTAAGTCGGTTAGAGAAGTACAAGTCTTTATTGGGTTTGCTGACTTCTACCAACAATTTACCAAAAGTTTCTCGGCTATTTGCAAACCAATAACCGTGACATTAAAAGGAAATCCTAAAAACTTTAAATGGGGAATTGAACAGGACACGGCTTTCGAAGAACTAAAGCACCGGTTCACCATAGCCCCCATACTCCACCACCTTTTCCCAGAAAGAGAAATGGTGGTGGAAACAGACGCTAGCGATTTTGCACTCGGCTGCGTCCTTTCTCAGTACTTTGAGAAAAGGCTACATCCAGTGGCTTTCCATACCAGAAAATTAAATTCGGCGGAGCGCAATTACGAGATCCATGATAAAGAACTTCTCACAATCCTCGAAGCCTTTAAGGAATAGAGACACTACTTGATCGGAACAGAAAAACCGATCACAGTCTTTACCGACCATCAGAACCTACAATACTTCCTCACCTCAAAAGTCTGGAGTGGCCGTCAAATTCGATGGGCTCAGAAGTTGGTAGAATACAATTTCCGTATTGTATACCGACCAGGCACGAAGGGCGGAAAGCCTGACGCATTAAGCCGACGGCCGGAGTACCGTCCTGAGGAGGCAGCTACGCATCGCGCACAGAAAGTTTTAAAGGAAGAAAATTGCTTAGTATCGCTAGTAGCGAGGGTAGGCGATGAAGGGGAGGACTGGGATGGAGATAAGGATTTGGATCTGGAACCTCGAAGAGGTGGAAAGGAACCCGTCATCAGGATCAAAAGATTGAGCAAAAAGGCATGCTTGCCAACAAAGGGCTCATGAATGGCGGCAGGGCATGACCTGTACACCATAGAAGATGACATTGTCCCGAAATACGGACAAGCACTAATAAGAATGGGTATAGCAGTAGGGCTACCCGAAGGAACTTATGGAAGAGTTGCCCCAAGAAGTGGATTAGCGGTCCGAAGCGGAATCTCTACCGGCGCAGGAGTAATCGATGCTGATTACACTGGCGAACTCAAAGTCGTACTTTTCAACCATAAAGATGTGGACTGCCAAATAAGAATGGGCGATCGCATAGCTCAATTGGTAGTAGAAAAAGTCAACACCTCGAACATGATGGAAGTCGATGACTTTTAAGAAATGGAGCGAGGAGCCGTAGGTTTCGGAAGTACCGATATAGCTACAAGATCCTTGATCGTCAAGGAACAGGAATCTAGCATCAGCTACCTACAGGCATCGGCTAAATACAACGAACATTGGTATGATATTTCTGAAGTACCCGAAAATGTTCTAATGTCAAATGCTATTATCCGGCAAAAAGGTATGAAGCAATTCAATCCTGAATTCCTAAACGAGATACAGGCAGCTATCGGAACAGACGCAGCGTGGAGGCAACGAAGGGAAGAACTTATTAGGTTACGAGATGAAGGAAAGGATTTTCCCAAAGACTGGACCTTAACCGACGATCTACTATATTATAAGCAACGACTATTTGTACCAAATAGTCCGGCTCTATATACCAAGATTGCAGAAGGATGTCACGATGCAAAGGTGGCAGGACATTTCGGTCAAGAAAAAACCTTGGAAATAATCATGAGAGACTTCTACTGGAAAGGACTCGCGGCATGGGTCAACGACTACGTACGATCCTGCGATGAATGTCAACATAACAAATCGCCTAGACACGCTAAGTACGGATTACTGCAACCATTGCAAATACCCTACGCGGCATGGGCATCCATTTCAGTGGACTTCATTACCCAACTACCAGAATCGCAAGGATGCACTCAGATAATGGTAGTGGTCGACCGATTCACAAAAATGGCACATTTCATCGCACTTCAAACCTCGGCTACGGCCAAGGATGTCGCAAACGCATTCCTGAAAGAAGTATGGAGGCTGGACGGCCTACCAACCGAAATCGTCTCGGACATGGACTCAAAGTTTGGAGGAGAATTTTGGGAATCCCTTTGCAAAGCGCGGGAAATTAAGCGCAGAATGTCAACGGCATACCACCCTCAGACTGATGGACAAACTGAACGTACCAACCAAGTGCTGGAAGGTTACCTTCGAAGTTTTGTCAATTACGATCATGATGATTGGTATCAGCTGCTACCGCTAGCTGAACATGCCTATAACAACTCCGCAACCAACGCTCACGGGATGTCACCATTCTATGCAAACTACGGATTCCATCCACAGACGGAGTGGATGAAGGAGCGCTAAGCTCAAAATCCAGGAGCAACACTTTATGCAAACTGGATTAAGATGATACATGAACAAGCGAGAGGGTCGCTAGAAAAGACACGAGAAGGGATGTCAAAATATTATGACCGAAAAGCTCGACAACAGCCGGACTTCAATATCGGGGACAAAGTAATGTTGAACGCAAAAAACATCCGCACCTGACGAAAATCCAAGAAGCTAAGTCCAAAGCTATACGGCCCCTTCCAAATTATGGAAAAACGCGGATCCAGAGCATTTAATCTCAACATATCCGATCGATGGAACATTCATCCCGTATTCCATGTCGCACTATTAGAACCCTACCGCGAGTCAGTTCTTGGTAATCGCCATCAACCCCCTTGAGAACCGGAGGATATTGATGTTGATCTGCAATGGGAGGTTGAAAAAATCGTAAGAAGCGAGATTCGTTCTTACGGGAAACGAGTACGCGGCCGCTATCAAGAAAAGAGGGAACTCTGGTACTTCGTTAAATGGCAAGGGTGTTCGGAAGATGAGAACACATGGGAACCTGCCACCGGCATGGAAAATGCGGAGGAAGTTGTGGAGAATTTTCATAATGAAAATCCGGACATTCCAGGAAGGGCAGAAGTAAGATAGTGAGGAAAAGGTTTTCCTACCGTGGCCAAGTAAACGCGGAAGGTGTTTTACCCTGGCCACACTGAGTCTTAAAATGTATTTAGAAAGAAATTATAAAATGGTTATAAAGGTATTCGAGGCGAAGCCTGGAAGGAGGGAGCTCATGTTAGGCATATGGAAATCCGAGACATGTGCACAGACCCATGGTAGGGTAACTGCGCACAGACCCTCAATTTACCGGAGTGCCAACACCCCCCTCCGGCCCCCCGATGGGGCCCGCACGTTTATAAGCTCAATGGAAGTATCACGTGACATCTATCAAGAGGTCAAGTGTTCAATCCACACTGTCGCCAAAGTTATTTTGGTATGAGATATTTTCTACCAACAGGACAGACATGTTCGGAGCTCCCTGCACGACGGCACAAGACCTCCGACCACGGGATTTTCTACCAATAGCACAGAGGGGACTCTGACTAGAACGTAGGAAGTCATCTGAGAGAAATTGGTCGGTTGGTTGTTGAGTAATTAAGAACTGAAGACGGAGACCCCAGTACCCATACGGAAGTTGCAGTTGATGATACAACGGACAGACCGATGACACCCTACCTACTGAGGTCAGCTGTATGTTGGTTGGTCCTGGTGACGGGACCCCTCTGCGGAGGCTGGCGGACCAAGGGGAAGCACGCTCAGTAGAAGGCCATAGCTGGAGAAGAGTCCATAAGATGTTGGCGCATCGGACTCTTACTCGCATGAAGCATAGGCAGCCCGTGACGAACTTGATCACTTCGTGAACGGAAGAGATTATTGGAACGTTAGCAATTAAGTCTAGAGTATCCCGCATAGTCTATACGAGCTACAGATCGGAAGCTCCTAATAGGAAGCTGCGACTAAGCCGTAGAGTGGTTTGCTCGTTCTCGGGGTCAAACAGTGTTCGCACTTAAGTTGAACTCGTGAAGAAAGCGAGCGGTACATAGTTAGTAGGAGGATTAGAAGTACCGACTAGCTACTATAAGTAAGATCGACTCAGTCCGAGTTGGTGAGAGATCATCAAGCAACGGAGAAGAGATCTTATTAATATAATATTGTTTTACGCTTTGAATCTTTACCTTACCTATTTTATCAAGACGAGCCTTCCTCGACAGATTCTCCAATCAAAGATTTCGGGCCTACGTCCCTCAGTTATATACTNCCTATTTTATCAAGACGAGCCTTCCTCGACAGATTCTCCAATCAAAGATTTCGGGCCTACGTCCCTCAGTTATATACTTGAGTTTGGCGTCCGCCTAACAGCTGTAGTAATGTTCGTGATCTATAAGTAAACCAGAAATATAACTAAGGAGAGAAATATAAGTTATTTAAAAGAAACATTCTTATGAAATAAATAAACAGGAAATTTCAATAGAAGACATACAGAATCCACCCATATCCTTCTGAGATCAGCTGTTGGTTTGTTGGTCCTTGTAACAGGACTCCTCAATTGAGGCAGGCAGACAAAGGGGAAGCACGATCAGACAGAAAGACCTGGATAAGTCGAAGACTCTTAAGACGTTTACACCGCGGGACTGTACCTGCGTTGGACAGTAGGTGGCCCAGCATGAAATTGATCACTTCATGACCAGGGAGACTATTAGAACGACAGTAAATAAGACGAAAGTAATATAATTGTCTATCCGGATAACTAAGGGGAGGGCTACTGTTTGCTATAGACAAATACCGCAGTCATCTCAATGGAAGAATACTATCCCGTAACCGTGAAATGAGATGAGAAGTTTCATGATTTAACTGTGCTTACACTTATAAGATTTTGAACGATTGCATATTAAAACGAGAGTGGTACTTTGAAGACATCGTAGTTAACAGTAGTCCATGAATTCTCGAACACAGAATATGAATATCAAAGTGCCTTTCAAGCTTTACAGACATCATCAAGCAACAAAGAAAGGATCTTATCAATATAGGATTGTTTTACACTTCACATCTTTACTTTGTCTTCTTATCGAGATGAGCCTTCCTAGACAGATTCTCTGATCAAATATTTGGCCTACCTCCCTCAGTTATGAGGATTCGGCATCCACTTAACAGTATATTGATAGTTCTCCTATTACCAAGGGTCACTATATGAACTTCGTGTTCAGTGTAAACTCTATCCTCAGCTCTTTCTTCTTTCACTTTTTGGAAGCACCTCACAGTCCTATTTACATTGATATATTGGAAGAGATATTCGACATAGAGCTACTCGCAATCAAATTCATTGAAACTCCAGAGCCCTCATCGTTCAAAATACTTTTCAGGATCTCAATAAGAGATCAATTTAATTGCTTATATCATACCCGGCTTGGCTGAAACTTGATGTGAAGTTCACCTGAGTTAGAAGACTGAATCGAGTGAAGTACCTAGTACTCTATAAAGTGGCAAATTGATACATTTGGCCAAAAACAGACCAGTCCTTTAGCTTGGGCCTAAAACCCATATATGTACTATAAGTACATCGTGAATCTTCAGAAAAAGGAAATCCAAGTTTTAAACCCAGAATTGGATTACTTTAACCCTTCCATACCATCTTCAAAAGAATACCTGTAGTATCATCTACGATTTATCAAATTTCTCAAATCTTTTAGAGGAGATAGAGAGTATTGGCATATGGTACCAGACTCAGATCCCAACAACACAACCTTACAGTTAAGGTTACTGGATATACTCTTCAACAGGATGGCAGAAGTACCACAGCACCATACAAGGAAAATAACGAGGGGGAGCCCATACATACCCTGCCAGATGAAATGGCAATGAATGATTCAGCACACTGGAGTCAATCTCCAGCAATACCAGTTGACCCTCAATTCTGAAGAGGAATCGTATCATCTTCTCCACAATCTTCTAGTATGGCTAGCCTTCATCAGACGTCATGGGCATCAACACCCAAGCCAGGAGACTACACTGCAAATCTAGCTAAGTTAGCTAGTTGTCTAGGGATAACCTGAAGTCATATTAGACAAGATGTCGACATATCTCTCGACCATGCCAATATCGCCTTCAAACATTTGAAGGTAGTCACCCAATCCATTACCTTAAAATTCATTAAGCTACAAGAACAGATCGCAGGTAGTCAAGATATAAATTATAATGACATCACGCTGTTATTAATTTGGCTAGCAGGAGTGGAACGTGAGGTGATGGACATCTAACAGGAAATACTATAAGAAGTAGCAGAAAAGATTGATGCTCAGAATAGGCATCAACAAGAACATAAGGAAGTAACTACTAGGTCACATGAAAAGTGGGGGCAACAAAGACAGGAGGTACTAGCCCATGACCAAATGCAGAAACAAATGGTCACTAGCCAGGAAATGGAATTTCTAGAATTCCGTGCTCAAATTATCAGTCTTGATAATGACATCAACCGGGCATTAGATTCTTCCAGGTTAGATCAAATAATTCACCAACAAGAAATTAGGGAACTCAAAACCCTACACCATCAGTCAGGAGAAGAAGCAAATGATGCCATGAGGGTATTAACAGCCTCATTAAACAAGGTACTAGCAATGGTACCTGAACAAGGTGCTTCAAGACCAATACCCTTACCTGCAGTCGAGGAGGAGATTGAGGAGGTGTATTATGCTCCGCCAAGGCAAAGGGAAAGAGAGAAAGGCGGAGAAGCCGCTGATGCAACCCGCTCAGGGGCATAAGGAGGAGACCCCGATGATCCAGATGACAATGATAATGACTGACAATAAGGAAAGAGAATGATGAAAAGGAAGTTCAAGCCTTGGCTGGAGATGACCAATACCAGAGCAGTGTAGTATGGCAGAGATACTAGCTAATACGATGTCGCTAAGTATTAGGCGACTATGGGAACTGCATGCATTCTTTGTTGCCAAATCCGCTCAAGATATCTATGTCTGGATTATACAGTGAAATGACTATTTTGATGGAAACCCGCAAATCTGACACAATGCCCGAGAATGAGTCATCTACACGCTCAATCATATTAAAGGAGATATAGTCCTTCCTTATACCATCTGGTATAAGAAAGCTATAGACGGACTTCCAGGAGAAGCCTAACAGCCATAGTTGGCTTCGTGGATTGGGTTTGAACATGATATGATCAAAGGTTTCGCTCTAGTAGAGGCTAAAAGACAAGATCTTCAAGACATGGAGCTAGTCAAGTGTGAAGGCAATATTGCGCTGTTTTTGACATTCATGCATAACCTCAATATTAGAGCACACATTACAGGGGAATTCTGAGGGAGGAAGTAAAAAATGAACTTTCCAAACAAATAGTCTGCAGGTTATCAGCATCAAAATATGATACGGATCAAGAATGGGAAGCAGCATTGAGGCTAGTTGGTCGCTCCGAAGAAGTATTACCTGCAAGAAAGAAGTTAGTAAGAGGCCTACAACCCAAAGCACCAGAAGTCCACGAAGTTAAAAGAAAAGACCGACGGGACTTCAAGCAAAAGGGACAAAGGAATAATAAACCTTACGTCAAGGCAGTGGAGTCCCACCACAGAAACCGAAATAGGAGAATGAGCTAGAATGCTAAAAGAGAAAATTTGGAGCTGTGGCGAAAACGACCTACACTAACTTTAACTAGACTCATACTGTCATCCCACAAAGTGTTATTGATACTCACAGGTGAGAAAAGAATTGCCCACATGGTGAAAAGAAAAAGCACGGTGAGCAAGCGGGTTGGGGAAATGTTTATATATCGGCAGCGACTGTCAGCTCAAGACCAATGAAAATGGGAATTCATTGTACAAGATTGGCTATTGTAAAGTCTAAATTGGCATGCAGAGTTGTTAATATCCAGCAACCAGCCTGAAAGAATAGGATCTCGGAACTGGCAGACCACAAAGAACTGACTGAAGTCAGTTCACTAGTACCAGCGGCGACAGCATTTGGGTAGCCAGTGTCCATATGGAACGGGAATTGAAAAACAGGAACCCCCTCTGGCGGGGGTGTGTTGGATACTGACCATGACAGGGATCAGGTAGTTTGTATGCAACTTCAAGAGTTGAAACAAAAAATAATCAAAGCGGTACAAAGCAAGTTTCTTCTGGCAAGATCAAAGCAAGTGAACTCCAGGTGAAGGGATCCTACGAGGGACTAGTAAGCTCGAATACAATGAATCAAAATAAGAAGAGTCATGACCGAAAGAGGAGATAGTCAACATGCCCACGTGACCCGAGAGCAGACAGTGCCAAGTTTCACCAGTTCCCTGGTGGCCGCTCGCTACTCGTATGCAAGTGTTAGGCATATGGAAATCCGAGACATGTGCACAGACCCACGGTAGGGTAACTGCACACAGACCCTCAATTTACCGGAGTGCCAACACCCCCCTCCGGCCCCCTTATGGGGCCCGCACATCATTAGCGAGATTTCGAGAGTTGCGTCCCATAACTAAAATGACACATCAATGAAGCCCACTTCATAACACCATATACGTCGCCGCCGTCCGTCCGACCGCATGCTGTTCGCAGGATATATGAGAGGGGACCTTTGGCGACATCGGGGAAGTGGAACGGAGGATATCCCTCAGAGGCGCATTGAGATAGTAGGCTTCAAAGTTAGGCTTCCTAACTATGGGCCAAAAGTGACAGGACGTTTTCGGCGAAATATTCCAAGAGGTTATCCCAGTAGCGGAAGCTATTAGCGGTATACCAAATCCACCCATACCCTTCTGAGATCAGCTGTAGGTTGGTTGGTTCTAGTAATAGGACCCCTCTACGGAGGCCGGCGGACCAAGGGGAAGCACGCTCAGAATGGAAGACCTAGATAAGTCGGAGCCTCTTAAGACGTTGACACGTTGGGCTCGGACTTGCGATTGGCACTAGGTGGCCCGGCATGAACCTGATCACTTCATGACTGAAGAGACTACTGGGATGATAGTCAACAAGACTAAAGTAATATAATAGTCTATGCGGACATCTAAGTTAGAGGCGGCTGTTTGGTATAACAAATAGCGCAGTCATCTCAACGGAGAAATACTATTCCGAGTCCGCAAAAGGGTGTGATAAAGTTTTAGGGTAAAACGGTGTGCGCACTTATAAGATTCTGGACGTTTGCGTATTAAAACCAGAGTGGTACTTCGGAGGCATAGTAGTTAGAAGTAGTCCGCGAACACTCAGACGCGGGATATAAATATCGAAGTGCCTCCNAACCAGAGTGGTACTTCGGAGGCATAGTAGTTAGAAGTAGTCCGCGAACACTCAGACGCGGGATATAAATATCGAAGTGCCTCCTGAGCTTTACAGCCATCATCAAGCAACGGAGAAGAGATCTTATCAATATAATATTGTTTTACGCTTTAAATCTTTACCTTACCTATATTATCTAGACGAGCCTTCCTCGACAGATTCTCCAATCAAAGATGTCGGGCCTACGTCCCTCAGTTATATACTTGAGTTTGGCGTCCGCCTAACAGCAAGCAAGTTACTCTACCACAGAAGTTGGTACACAGCAATACAAGATTTACCCGATAACAATACTGACAGAAAGACAACTGACACAGGCAGTTGCACCTACCACACCAGTCTGAGTTGTATTATATGTATGTACTGTCTTGCCTTCTGGCCCTAGTGTGGGGCAGGGATGTACTACTTTGGTGTGCAAGGCCCCTCTGTGGTATCTGGATGGATAACCGAAAATCCTAAGGGAACAGGTTCCTGAAAACCGGAACTCCATCTTCAGAGAGTAAAATGGCTAATAACCACCTGAATGTCTGCTAGGAGCCTAGATCTGGCATGTCGGAAGAAGAAATCCAGACTGAAAACTGGTCATGCACAGTTGCATATTGGTGAAACTACCCTTAGTATGTAGACCCAGGTTGTTGGAGCTAATAAGTTACTAGTTTGTCTGAGGAGGCCTCAATGGTCAGAGCTACATGAAAGTAGTAACAAATATTTTGTTACCTACACCTAACACCAACAATGCCTAACTACAAGAACCAGGAAAAACTAATCCACACCAAGCACATTTAATTAGACACTCCAAAACTAAAATGACACAAATCCCTAGAGGGGATCATCTACCTCCATATACATGATAAGCGATACAAAGTTATAGTCTGACTAGACTCAGGATCTAACATATTCCTCCATAATAAAGACATAGTTGACAACCTTCACGTTCCAGTAGTTGAACGCAATAATGCAGTTGATCTCTTAGACTTTGATAGTTCAGCAGCAGCCTCTGAAGAGAAGTATTAGACCCTACCTATAAAATTGGAAATAGGAAAGAACTAACACATAATGGAAGTGTCGTATAAAGTTGCTAAAGCAGGGCGCTACAGAATGATAATTCCTTTTCATTAGTGGCATCATGAACACCTAGTGTCCCACATAGAAGATGCAGCAAATTAGACCTTCAACTTAAAAAGTTGCGAAAACTAGGTAGAATAAGATCAAGAAATAGCAGATATGTTTGAATATGATGAATCAGTCGCTTATGACCCGAATGCTTATCACATTGGAGAGATTAGAACTAACAAAAATATAGTGGAACTCGAATCATTACCAAAGGAATACTGGCATTACAAATGTTTATTTGAAGTCCAGACAGTACAAAAGCTAGCCCCTAGATGAACCTTAGACTACGAGATTCAATTGGTCTCCAGATCAATACCCCCTTGGGCACCAATATATCCACTATCAGAAAAACAGCTTAAGGCTTTATGAGAATACTTGGAAACCATGATCAAGAAGAGAGAGATTACCGGAAGTCAATTCCCTGCAGAAGCACCCATATTATTCGTACCCAAATGTGATGGAAGACCACGTCTGGTTATAGATTACCGAAATCTAAATAAGATTACCATTCTCCGCAAAAATCCTCTTCCATTAATGTCCAAACTTTGTGATTGAGTAGCCAGCGCTAAGATCTTCACCAACTTAGACCTTGAAGATGGCTTCCACTTGATTAGGATTCGGGAATGAGATGAATTGAAGATAGCCTTACAGATGAGATATGGGTATCATGAATATAGGGTTATCCTATTTGAATTGGTCAATGCCCCGGCAACTTTCCAACATATGATCAAGCAAATGCTTAAACAATACTTAGATGTAGGAGTCGTATATTACCTAGACAATATCCTTATATATTCAAACGATGAAAAAGAACAGATTAAAGCTTTCAAAAGAGTTTTACAAAGTCCATCAGACTTTCAATTAGTGGTATTACTAAAAAAGTGGACCTTCCATGTCAAAGAAGTAGAATTCCTTAGCTATATTGGGGCAGTCAATAGGGTGTCTATGAGCACCCAAAAGGTGGAAGCCAGAATTATTTGAAAACCACATGAATCAGTTAGTGATGTGCAAGTTTTTATCAGATTCGCTAACTTCTACTAACAATTTATAGAAAACCTCTTGCCTATTTGCAACCCAATAACTAAGATATTACAAGGAAATTCAAAGAATTTTAAATACGGAGTTGAGCAGAATACGGTTTTTGAAAAACTGTAGTACCAATTCACCATGGCCCCCATACTTTACTAGTTAGTCCCAGAAAGAGAAATAGTAGTAGAAACCAACACTAGCGATTTCGTACTCGGTTGAGTCCGTTCTCAATACTTTCAGAAAAAGCTAAATCCTGAACCATTCCATTCACGAAAGTTAAACTCAGCCGTGTGCAATTACAAAATTCATAATAAGGAACTTTCCACGATCCTGGAAGCATTCAAGGAATAGATATACTACTTTATCAAAGTGGAATAACTGATTACAGGCTTTATCGAGTACCAAAACCTACAATACTTTCTCATCTCAAAAGTCTGTAGGGGCTGTCAAGTTCGAAGGGCTCAGAAGTTAGGGGAATACAATTCTGGTATTGTATGCTGACCAGGCATGAAGGGCAGATAGCCTGATACATAAAGCAGATGGCTGGAGTACTGTTGTGAAGAGGGAGCCATATATCGTGAACAGAACATTTGAAACTGAAAGATTTCTTGGTATCGTTGGTACTGAAGATAGGGGATGATGGAGAAAACTGGGGTGGCGAAAAGGATTTGGAGTTAGAACCTCGAAGAGGTGTAAATGAACACGTGATTAGGGTTAAGAGATTGAGCGGGGTGGCGTGCTCATTAACCAGAGGCTCAGGAATGGTGGCAGGGTATGATCTGTATGCTATAGAGGATGACATTGGCCTGAAATATAGACAAGTATTAATAAGAACTCGGATAGCAGTAGGGCTACCTAAAGGAATATATAGAAGTATTGCTCTAAGAAGCGGGTGCGCAGTTCAAAGCAGAATCTCCACCGGAGCTGGGATAATCAATGCAAATTACACCAGTGAAATCAAAGTCGTACTGTTTGACCATAACAATATGTATCGCCAGATAAGAATGGGTGATCGGATAGTCCAACTAGTAGTAGAAAAAATCAATAACACAAACGTGATGGAGCTAGACGACTTAGAAAAAACAGAATACAGGACAGCAGGATTCAGAAGCTCAGATATAGTGGCAAGATCCTTCATCGTCAAAGAAAAGAAACCTAGTATCAGTGACCTAAAGGCATCAGCTAAAGCCAATGAATATTGGTATAACGTTTCAGTAGTACCAGAAAAAGTTCTAATGTCAAATGCCATTTTCATACAAGAAGGTATAAAGCAGTTTAATCCTTAATTCTTGAACGAGATACCAGCAGCTATCAGGACAGACACAACTTGGAGACAGTAGAGGGAAGAACTGATTAGGTTGTACGATGAAGGAAAAGATCTCTACAAGGATTGGACCTTAACTAATGATCTACTATATTATAAGCAAAGACTATTTGTACCAGATAGTCAGGTACTATACACTAAAAGTGTGGAAGGATATCACAATGCAAAGGTTCCTGGACATTTCGGAAAAGAGAAAACCTTGGAAATCATGACGCGAGACTTCTATTAGAAAGAACTTGCAGAGTGGGTCAATGATGACCTACAATCCTGCGATGAATACTAACATAGCAAATCGCCCAAATATGCTAAGTATGAATTAGTGCAACCACTGCAAATATACTATGTACTGTGGGTATCCATCTCAGTAGGCTTTATCACACAACTACCAGAGTCGCATGGAAGCACTCAGATAATGGTAGTTGTTGATCGATTCATAAAGATGGCACACTGCATCGGACTACAAATATCAGCTACCGCCAAAGATGGCGCAAACACATTCCCGAAGGAAGTCTAGAGGCCACACAGCCTTCCAATAAAAATAATCGCAGATATGGACTCGAAGTTCACAGGAGAGTTCTGGGAATCCCTACGCAAGGCACTGGAAATCAAGCGAAGAATGTCAACAGCATACCACCCTCTAACTGATGGACAAATAGAACATACCAATCAAGTGCTAGAAGGATACTTGCAAAGTTTTGTCAACTATAATCAGGATGACTGGTATCAGCTACTACCAATAGCTGTACATGCATATAACAATTCCGCTACCAACACTCACTGGATGTCACTATTTTATATGAACTATGGATTCCATTTACAGACAGTGTGGATGAAGGAGTGAGAAGATCAGAATCCAGAAGCAACATTTTATGCTAACTGGATTAAGACAATACATGAATGAGTAAGACAGTTACTAGAACAGAAAAAAGAAAGGATTGTTGAAATACTATGACTGAAAAGCTAAACAACCACAGGACTTCAAGATCGGAGATAAAGTAATATTAAATGCAAAAAACATTCCCATATTGGGAAAATCAAGAAAGCTAAGCCTGAAGCTTTACACGCCTATCTAAATCTTGGAGAAGCGAGGATCACGAGCCTTCAAGCTCAACATATCTGAATGATGGAACATTTATTCTGTATTCCCTGTCGCATTGCTTGAACTCTATTGCAAATCAGTTCATGACAATTATCAGCAACCCGCAAGAAAACCTGAGGACATTGATGGTAATCTACAATGGGAGGTTGAAAAATTAGTAAGAAGCAAGATACGATCTTACAGAAAACAGGTATGTGGTCGCTATCAAGAAAAGCGAGAACTGTAGTAGTTTGTTAAATGGCAAGGGTGTTCAGAAGATGAGAACATATGGGAGCCAGCCACTAGTATGGAAAATGCGGAGGAAGTTGTGGAAGATTTTTATAATGAAAATCCAAATATGCCAGAAAGCGCAGAAGTAAGATAGTGTAGAAAAGGTTTTCCTGCTGTAGCCAAGTAAACGAGGAAGGTTTTTTACCCTGACCACACAGAGTCTTAGAATGTGTTTCGAAAAGATTATAAAGGTTATTAAAGTATTCGAGGTGAAGCCTGGTAGGAGGGAGTTCATGTTAGGCATATGGAAACCTGTGTCAATAAGTGTACCAATGTCATGGTAGGGTAACTGCATACAGACTTTCAATTTACCGAAGTCAACACTCCCCTCTAGCCCCCTTATGGGGCCCCCATGTCATTAGCAAGATTTCGAGAATTGCTTCCCATAACTAAAGTTTCACATCAATGAACTCCACTTTGTAACACTATATACATCGCCACTATTCATCTGACCGTATCCTGTTCACAGGTTATATGAGAAAGGACCTTTGGTGACATCTGAGAAGTGGAATGGAAGAAACCTGTCAGAGGTACATTGAGCTAATAGGCTTCAAAGTTAGGCTTCCTACTTATGGACCAAAAGTGACAGGACATTTTCAGCGAAATACTTTAAGAGGATGACCCAGTAGTGGAAGCTGTTGAGAACATACTGAATCCACCCATCCCCTTTTGAGATAAGCTGTAGGTTGGTTGATCCTAGTAATATGACCCCTCTGTGCAGGCAGGTGGACCAAGGGGAAGTATGCTCAGACAGGAAGACCTAGATAATTCGAAGACCCTTAAGATAGTAACATCTTACACTTGAACTTGCGATTGGCACTAGGTAGCCTGACATGAAACTGATCACTTCATGACTGAAGAGACTATTGGAACAATAGTCAACAATAAGAAAGTAATATAATTGTCTATGCAGATAACTAAGTTGTGGGCCACTGTTTGGTATAGACAAATGGCGCAGTCCTCTCAACAGAGAAATACTATTCTGTATCCATGAAATGGTGTGAGAAGTTGCAGTATCAAACGGTGCTCGCACTTATAAGATGCTGGACGATTGTGTATTAACACCAGAGTGGTACATCAGAGGCATAGTAGTTACAAGTAGTCTGCGAATACTTTGACACAAGATATAAATATCAAAGTGCCTCTTGAGCTTTACCGACATCATCAAGCAATGGAGAAGAGATCTTATCTATATAATATTGTTTTACACTTTAAATCTTTACCTTATCTATTTATCGAGACAAGTCTTCCTTGACAGATTTTTTCGATCTAAGATTTGGCATATGTCCCTCAGTTACAAGAGTTTGGCATCTACCAAACAGAATGCCTTCAAAATTGCGTGAAGTTTTTTAACCTGAATCTTATAGTTGGGTTCAGCTGAGTTCAACTTTCAGGAATGAAATGCTACTGGGTATAGTTTTTTCTCCAAGTATTGAGATATGATACAGTGGGGTACTAAATTACTTCCGTTAGTTTCCACTACCATTTCCCTTTCTGGGACAATGTAGTTGAGTATAGGAGCTGTTGTGAAGTGGTATTTCAATTCTTCAGATGCTGTATTCTACTCTACACCTCACTTGAAATTCTTTAAATTTTCTTATGATGTTTCAATTATTGGTTTTCAAATAGCCAAAAACTTAATAAAATATCAGTAAAATTTGCAAATCCAATACAGACTTGCACAACTTTAACTGACTTAGGTGGTTTCTAAGTTATTATAGATTTTGCCTTTCGAGTATGCATAGCTACTCTAATGACTACCACAATATAGCCTAGGAATTTCACTTCATATGCATGAGAATTCAACTATTTTAGTGATACCCCTCAAGAAAATCAGCTAAATATTGTAGTACTTTCTTGACTGCTTTAACATGTTCTTTTTTATCCTTTAAGTATATCAGAATATCATTGTGATAACAGATGACTCTAAAGTCCAAGTATCCTATAAGAACTTGGTTCATCATATCTTGAAAAGTTGCCATAGTATTGACTAATCTAAATGCCTTGACCTTATATTTGTACTGCCCATCTCTGGTCCTAAATACTATTTTCCATTCATCTCTTTCTTTAATTCTGATCAAGTAGTAACTGGCTTTTAGGTCTAGCTTGGTAAAGATTCTTACATCAGCTACTCAATCTTGAAGTTCTGACATTAATGGAAGAGGATGTTTGTTATAAATTATAATCTTATTCCAATTTCTGTAATCTACAACTAGGTATAGTCTTCCATCAGGTTTGAATATGAATAATATAAGTGTTCTGGTTAGAGATTGACTGCAGCTGATCTTTTCCTGCTTAATCATAGTTTCCAAATATTACTATAAAGCCTTAAGCTGTTTCTCAGATAGTGAATATATTGGTCCCTATAGGGATATCGAACTTGAGATAAATTTAATCTCATGGTCGAAGGTACTTCTTGGAGCCCATCTTTCTGCCATTTGTACCTCAAATATATGTTTATAATGCCTGTATTCCTTCAGCATTGATTTGCGTTCTACTGTATTTTTGTTGGTCCCAATATGTCTAATTCTGTAAGCATTAAGGTCCCCAGCAACTGATTTGTCATATTTGAATATATCCACTATTCCTTCCTCTTCTTCCACACCATTCTAATAACCTTTTGCAGTGAAGATCTAATTATTTGCCTCTTATATGTATGATACTGGATGTTCACCCTGCTACCAACCAAAAGAAATAATCATTCCTTAGCGACCTGCTTTAGCCACCTCACATGACACTACAGATATGTGTCAGCTCGTCCTTATTTCTATCTTCATACGAAATGTATGACATTTTCTCCTGTGGCTACTAATGAACTGTCAAAGCTTAAAATATCAACTGCATTGGTGAATGCAACTATATGAATGCAAAGGTTTTCAACTAGGTATTTATTTATAAGGAATACATTTGATTGTGAATCTGTTAGGACTTTGGCTTTGTATCACTTGTGATATATATGAAGATAAGCGATCCCCTCTGAACAGTTATATCATTTTAGTTTTAGGACAGTAAATTCTACATGCTTACTCCAGATTAGTTTTTGTTGGTTCTTCTATTTAGGTATTGTTTTTTCGGGGTATAGGTAACAAGCTGTTTGTTATTACCCCTATGTAGTTTTGACTATTAATATCTATTCAGACAAACTATTGAATATTAGCTCTAATAATCTAGGTCTACATACTAAGTTGTATTTTACCAATATGCTCTTTATGTACAACCAGTTCTCAGGATATATGCCTTCTCGCAATACCCCAGACCTAGCTTCATAGGAGATTTTCCTAGGGTTATTAGCTATTTTACTTTCCTGGTATGGGGTTTCTATTTTGACTGATCCTCTTCCTCTGCACTTCAGTTAATCAATCATACTACCTCAAAGGGGTCCTGCCAACCATAGCAGTACATCCCTATCTTGCAGTCTGGCCAGAAGGCAGAATAGTACACATGTATAGTATGACTCAAACTCATATGGTAAGTGGAACAGCCCGTATCATATGTGCCCCTACCAGTATTTATTTCAGGTAGATCTTGCATTGCAATATTCTAACTTCTTCAGAGTAGTAACTTGCTTGCACTTGAGTACCAAGTAGCCACTAGGTGACTTAAGAGACTCTGTACTGTTGGCTCTTGGGTCATGTAGGCATATTGACTATCCACTCTTTAGGTCAAGATCCTCGATATATTCATTCCTTGTGTTCAAGCCCTCAAGTCCCCAGTGGGGTGCCTTCACTTAGAACCTACTTGCTATGATCCTGATAGGTGAGACTTGCTTCATACCAGTTGGATATTTTCAGTTTCAACTTCTATAGTTATATATGGACTACCTGATCCCTGCCATATTTGGTACCCAATAGACTTCAGCAAAAGGGGGTTCCTTTTTCAATTTCAGTTCTGTATTGACACTGACTACCCAAATGTCATCGCCATAGGGTTCCTATAAACTGATCTAGGTCAGTTCTTCATTGTCCAATAGTTCCCAAATCCTGTTAGCTTGGGTTGGTTTCTGGATGGTAGCGACTCTGCATGCTAGTTTTGGCTTTACAATAGCCAATCTTACATATCAAATTCCTCTCTTTATCAGCCTTATGTTGACAGTTGCCACTGATATGCAGATATCTCTCCGATACATTTGGTAGGTATTGTTCTTTTTTCCACAATATGTACAATTCTTTTACCACCCCTAAGTGTCTATCACACTTTACCAAATACCAGAATGAGCCTGGTAAAAGTTGGTATATGTTGTTTTCACTATGCCTTTCAATTTCCTTTTTGGCCTTTCTGACTTATCCTCTCATTTCTGTTTTCATAGTGGGGCTCCACCTCTCTTGACATAATGTTTCTTAGTCCTTTTTCTCTTTTGCTTAGAGTCTTAGTCTTTTCTTTTGACCTCTTGAACTACTTTCAGTCAATGTGGTTAGTGTTCTGTGAGTATTTCTCTTGCGAGGAGCTCTTCTTCCCAACAACTAACCATTCCCAGTGCTGCTTGCCATTCCTGATCCATATTGTAATATATAGTTGACAACCTGCGGATTATTTGTTTTGCGAGTTTGTTTTCTACTTCATTTCTCAAAGATTCTCCTGTCATTCATACTCTGATATTGAGGTTGTGCATAAATCTCAGGAATAGCTTGATGCTCTCTTTGTACTTGACTAACTTCATATCTCAAAGCACTTGTCTTTCAGCTTCGATTGGGGTATAAGGCTTAGTTGTTTCATGTTAAAATCTTTTCCATGTAGCCAACTCAGGCTATTGCACTTCTCCTTGAAGTCAGTCTATAGTTTTCTTATACTCAATAGTATAAGGGAGAGCTATAACTTCTTTCGTGCAATTGAGCAGATAAATGACTGGTTCCCTTGTATCTGTCCATATTTGCAGGTTTCTTTTACAATAGTTAGTCTACTGTATAATTCAGATATAGATATCTTGAGTGGATTTGGCTTCAAAAAATAGAGATATTCCAATAGTTACTTAATATTTACCACTATCATACTAGCTAGTATTTCTGCCATACTAGACTGATCTGGTATTTGTCCTCATCAAGTATGGCTAGAACATACACTTTTTCTTCCTCTCTTATCATCATCATTGTTATTGTCGTTATCATAGTTATCATCATCATTTGGGTCAACAATCTGGACACCTGTAGGGGTTGCATCAGTAGTTCCTTAGGCTTCCTTGCCCTTACTGTTGTTTCCCAGTACGGGAAGATGATAATACCCCTCATCATCATTGTCCTTTAGGACTGAATGCAGTGGGGTAGGAGCAGGTTCTTTCGGCCTTTTTGCCATCTCCACTTACATGTTTGTGACCTTTACTATTGTCCTAATGGGGTTGAAGGTATCTTCCCCATTTTGGCTTGATCATTTTCTAGGATTCATATATCTTTTTGCTGGTTCTTTAGACTTATATAAATGTCTATCAATGAGCTTATAAAGTCTTTATCTTGTAATATAGTCTGATCTCAAAAAGTATTGAACTTACTTCAGAGTTTGGATACTAATTTTTCCAGAATCTGGTCTCAGGTTAAGGCTTCTAGTTCTTGCTGACCCAAACTACCATGTAACTGAGTAGTTAATTCTTTGTGAACCAGTTGCCACTGGTCTTGCTCTGCCAGGTGTGCCACTACTTTCCTTATTAGTACTGCCTATATATTATTTACCCCAACTTCCACAGTAGTTAGCTGCATTAGTAAGATGAAAAGTTCATTATCATGAAGTTCATGTCCTTCTTTCAACTTTCATTGTACTTCCATTAACTATAGTGAATTTTCCTCAGTAGAACCTGTGAGCCTATTAAAGGTAAAGTTAGCTGAACCAATAGAAGTATCAAGGTCACAACAGATTCACTCCAGAGTTATCCCCAATATCTGGCAAATTTCTTTAGGTTTGCCTCTTGCTTATCAGATTATTTTGGAGTTCTAAATGGTGACACTTGATACATACTAGATACGCTAGTCAATCGTAGCCCTTTCAGAATCTTGGATAGTATTCAGAATTCTCAGGGAAGAGACAGAGATTTACTGAAATAGAGAACATGGCGCTTGGAAGATCATTGGTAAACTTGCTTGAACAACTTTCTTTGGAGTTATCTGGTCTAGTATCCATTGGTTCTCTCTCTCTCTGATTGGCTTTGGTCCTGTCGAACATTGTGGTACTTCTGCTATTTTCTTGAAGAGTTTGTCAGATAAAGTTAATCCTAATGTTGTGTCTATGGGTGTGTGGTCTAGTACCTCATGCCAGTATTCTCTTTCGCATTTAAATATTCTAACGAATTTTATACGTGGTATATGGTGCGGCAAATATTCTCGCGGAGATAGTGTGGAAGAGTTCGAGCAGTCAGATTCTGTATTTAGAACCTGAACCTCTTTTTTCTGCAAGTACAGAATATACTTATAGTACATATATGAGTTTTAAGCTCAGGCTGAGAGGATAGATAGTCTCTAGCAAGATGTACCAATATTCCTATGTGAGGAGTACTTGGTACTCCACTTAGTAAAGACTTCTGTCGATGCTGAACTTTACACAAAGTCAGAGCAGTGCTATATTCGATGAATGCAGTTGAATTGATCTTTTGGGGAATCCTGAAAGGTACAGGGAACTGCAAGGGATCTTAGGTTTCAATAAACACGATTTAAAATAGCTCAGTATCGAATATTTCGTCGATCCTAAGAATGTAAATGGCACAATATGGTGGGCTGAAAATTTAATCAAAATGAGAGCTACACATGGAGTTTGAAGTAAACTCATAGTTCATGTAGTAAGCGTAGGTAACAGGACAACTATCAATATACTGTTAGGCAGACGCCACTAGGCGGATACTAAGCTCGAGTATAAATAAGGAACGTAAGCTAAATCTTGGATCAGAGAATCTATCGAGGAAGGCTCATCCCGATAAAATACATAAAGTGAAGATTTAGAATGTGGAAGAAGATTATATTAATAATATCTCTTCTCAGCTACTTGATGATGTCTGTGAAGGTCGGGGAGCACTTTTTTTCTTTTTTTTCTTTTTTTTTTTCAATCATATATTGCTTGTTAGATACAAGAACATGCATGCAGTGTAAGCTATGGCACATGCTCCGTCTCCGTTACAACCACAGTGAAAGAAAAAACCACTCCAAGTTTTCTGCCAAGCCTCGCTCTCATTGGTTGAGAACCTTTTCTCACCGCCTCAGCCCTACCCCGCCCGGGTAAAATTTTTTCACCTCCTCCTTCAATGTCGATTTCCGGCACCCCTCCCATCCCATCAGGCCCTGGCCCCCACCGCACAGCTTCCTCTCGCAATAGCATGAGATCCGACCGTATCACCCGCTCTTCTACACCTGGGTTGCCGCCCTCCCAGGAGGACCGTGCGATCTGCCACTCCTCCTCCACTGCTGCCACTACTTTAGGCATTAATCCCGCCACCTTCCCTACGCTTTTTGGACAAACAGCCTTTGCAGACGATCTGTCGCCAGGCGAAAGACG
>JACCEG010000106.1:340180-360489 GCA_014065205.1 Tuber brumale | reverse complement strand
GCGAAAGGGTGTGATAAGTTTCAGGGTCAAACGGTGTTCGCACTTATAAGATTCTGGACGTTTGCGTATTAAAACCAGAGTGGTACTTCGGAGGCATAGTAGTTAGAAGTAGTCCGCGAACACTCAGACGTGGGATATAAATATCGAAGTGCCTCCCGAGCTTTACAGACATCATCAAGCAACGGAGAAGAGATCTTATCAATATAATATTATTTTACGCTTTAAATCTTTACCTTACTTATTTTATCGAGATGAGCCTTCCTCGACAGATTCTCCAATCAAAGATTTCGGGCCTACGTCCCTCAGTTATATACTAGAGTTTGGCGTCCGCCTAACATTGTCGGTATTGTTATTAGGTAGATCTTGCATTACTATGTCCCCACTTCTCCAGTACAGTAACTTGCTTGCACATGAGTAGCAGGCAGCCACCAGGTGACTGGAGGATCTTCGCACTGTTGGCTCCCAGGTCATGTGTGCACTTGAACTATCTTCTATTTCAGTCAAGACTCTACATATATTGATTCCTTATGTTCCAGCTTACAAGTCCCTCATGGGGTCTCTTTATTTAGGCCTATTTTCTTTTGATCTTGAAAGGAGAAACTTGCTTCGTACCACTTTAATCATTTTGAGGTTTGACTCCTGTAGTTGTATACAGACTACCCGATCAGTGTCATAGTCAGTATCTGATACGCCGCAGCCAAAAGGGGATTTGCATTTTGATTACAGTTTTATATAGATACTGCCTAGGCAAATGCCATCACCGTTGGTGCCTATGAACATACCTGGGTCAGTTCTTTATCGTCCACTAGTTCCCAGATCCTATTTGTTCGGGGTGGTTGCTGGACTGTAGTGACTCTCCATGAAAATTTATACTTTACAATAGCCAGTTTTGCATGACAAAGTCCCATTTTTATCCATCTCGAACTCACTGTTGCTGCCGATATATGGGCATCTCCCCAATATATCTGATCAATATTGTTTTTCTTCCCACAATGTGTGCAATTCTTGTCTAGCCTCTGGGTGTCTATAACACTTTGCAGGATGCCAGTATGAGCTTGGTCAAAATTGGTATAGGTTGTCTTAGCTATATCTCCCACTTTCCTTTTTGGCCAATCTGGCTCATCCTGCTGTTTTTTGTTTTCGTAGTAGGGCTCCACCTCCCTTGACATAAGGTTTGTACATCTTTTGTTCCTCCCATTTAGACTCTCATATGTCTTCTCTTTTGACTTGATGGACTTTCTGTAATTTGCATTGTTGGTCTCATGCCAGCTTCTTTCTTGCATGCAACCCTTTTTCAGAGCAACCAATAGGCCTCAATGCTGCTTCCCATTCTTGATCCGTATCATATTGTAATACCAATAACATGAGTATCATTTATTCTAGAAGTTTATTTTCTGCTTTCTCCTACTAGGACTCCCTCATCATGCACGCCCTAATATTGAAGTTATGCATGAATGTCAAAAATAGCTCAATATTGCCTTTCTACTTGACTAGCTTCATGTCTCGAAGTGCTTGTCTTTCAGCTTCTACCGAGGCGAAATGTTAGATCATATCATATTCAAATTCTGTCCTCGTAGCTGTTAGGCCTATAGAAATCTGAGACATGTGCACAGACCTACGATAGGGTAACTATGCTCAGACTCTCTTGTTTCCCGAGTGCGAACACCCCCTCTGGCCCCCTTATGGGGCCCGCACTTCATTAGCGAGATTTCAAGTGTTGCGTCCTATAACTAAAAGTCACATCAATGAAGTCCACTTCATAACACCATATGCGTCGCCACCATCTGTCCGACCGCATGCTGTATGCAGGATATATGAGAGGGGACCTTTGGCGACATCTGGGAAGTGCAATGGAAGAGGTCCGTTGGAGGCGCATTGAGATAATAGGCTTCAAAGTTAGGCTTCATAAACTATAGGCCGTAGGTGACGGGACGTTTTCAGCGAAATACTTCAGGAGGATGTTCTAGTAGCAGAAGCTATTAAGGGTATACCAAATCCACTCATACCCTTCTGAGATCAGCTGTAGGTTAGTTGGTTCTAATAATAGGACTCCTCTAGGGAGGGCGGCAGACCAAGGGGAAGCACGCTCAGAATAGAAGACCTATATAAGTCGGAGCCCCTTAAGATGTTGACACATTTGGCTCGGACTTTCCATTGGCACTATGTGGCCCAGCATGAACTTAATCACTTTATAACCAAAGAGGCTGCCGGAACGATAGTTAACTAGACTAGAGTAATATAATAGTCTATGCGGATAACTAAGTTGAAGGCCGCTGTTTGGTATAACAAATAGCAGAGTCATCTCAATAGAGGAATACTATTCCGTAACCATGTAAGGGTGTGATAAGTTTCAGGATCAAACGGTGTTCGCACTTATAAAATTCTAGACATTTGCGTACTAAAACCAGAATGGTATTTCGCGGGCATAGTACTTAGAAGTAGTCCGCGAATACTCAGATGCGGGTTAAAAATATAGAAGTGCCTCCTGAGCTTTACCGACATCATCAAGCAGTGGAGAAGAGATCTTATCAATATTAAATTGTTTACCTCATAAATCTTTACTTTATATATTTTATCGAGACGTGCCTTCCTCGACAAATTCTCCAAACGAAGATTTTGGCCTACGTCCCTCAGTTATCCTAGAGATCTGAGTCTGCCTAACAGTATATTGATAGTTCTTCAGTTACCAAGACTCACTATATGAACTACAAGTTCACCTCAAACTCCACCTTCAGCTCAGACTTTGATTATATCTTCGAAGCACCTCTCTGTCCCATCTATATTCATATATTCAAAAAGATCTTCAATACTGAGCTATTCGAAATTGAAGAAGAGTTTATTCAAGAACCCGCATAGTTCACAATACCTTTCAGGATCCCAACGAGGGATCTATTCAACCTCATATATCACACCTGGCATGGTCTGAACTTTGTGTGGAGTTCTACCAAGTGAGAAGAACTCGTCGACTAGAGTACCCAGTACTCTGAAATCAAAGAAAGGTCAGGCACACCTATCCGGGGGCCAGATATCCCCTCGGCTTGGGCCTAAAAAACCTATATATGTACTACAAGTACATTTTGAACCTCGAGGAAATGGAAATTCAAGTCCTGAGTCCAAAATCAGATCAACCGAACCCTTTTATACCTACACCTCTGGAGTACCTCAGACATTGGATACCTTACATACAATTCCTTAAACCCTTTACAGGATCTCGAGAACTCCAGTACAAAGTACCAGTAATCACTCATCCAGGGCTATTAGAGCAATTAGCCTATCTGGAAAGTATCACAATGGCTGAGATACCTCAAGACCCAAGAAAGAAAATAACAGCGGGGGAACTAATGGATGCCCAATCTGATACGATGGAAAAAACTGATGACTCGGCTATACATAGCCCCTTCCCAGTGACACCTCAAGAACTAGTGTTCTGGAAATGAGTTTTACCCTCTCATCGATCCTCTAGGGTGGCAAGTGCACATCGGATATCTTGATCCTCCATGCCAAAGCCAGGAGGAGACCATGCTGTAAACCTAGCCAAGCTAGCTACTCATCTGGGGATAACCTTGAGTCGAATAAGGCAAGATATAAACACCTCGCTCAACCAAGCCAATATCGCCATCAAACATTTGCAGAGAGCCACCTATGGCAATACCTGAAAGTTACTTAATGTTCAACAGCACATCGCGGAAGGACAAGATGTCTATGATAACGATATTGTAATCCTGTTAATGCAGGTGGCAGGCATGGAACAGGAAGTCAAGGGGATCCAAGAAGAAATGCTACGAGAAGTAGCAAAAAAGATAGACACCCAAGATAGGCATCAACAGGAACATGAAAAGCTAACGACGAGGTTACATGGGACGCTCAGGCAAGAAGGCTAGGCGGCATTAGCCCGAGATCAGACATTGGAACAAATGGTCATCAACCTAAGGGCAGAATTCCTAGAATTCCGAAATCAAAGCATCACTCGTGAAAGAGAGGTCAACTATACCCTAGGACAAATGTGTCCAGACTAGACTACCCGCCAAGTGGAGATTCACAGGTCCCAGGACCAGTAACAGCAGCAGAATAATGAGACAAATAATACCCTGAAGGTATTAACAGCATCAATAAACAGGATGTTGGCTACCATGCTAAGTCCCGAAGCTGCAGGAACCGCACCCTTGCCAGCGGTCAAAGAGGCGGAAGACAAAGAATATTACGCTCCGCCTACACAAAGGGAAAAGGGGAAAGGTGGGAAAGCTGCTGATGCATCCCCCTCAGGCGCCCAGTGAGGTGGCCCTGGAGCTCCCAGTGATGATGACGACAATGATGATGAGAGAGGAAGAAGAATAGGAAGTCCTAGCCGAGGCAGGAGAGGAAGTCCTAGCTGAGGCAGGTGAGGACAAACATCAGATCAGTGTAGTATAGCAGAAACACTTGCCAACACAATGGCAATAAACATTAAGTGACCATCAGAGCCACCCCCGTTCTTTGAGGATAAACCCAAACAAGATATATATGTGTAAATTATACAATGCACGGACTATTTTGGAAGAAACCCGCGAATCTGGGACGATGCTCAGGAACGACTTATATACGCGCTCAACCGTACTAAGCAAGACATAGTACTCCCTTATACTATTTGGTATCGGAAAGCTATAGACAGACTTCAAGGGAAAACCTAGCAGCCAGAACTGGCTACGTGGACTCGCTTTGAACATGATATGATCAAGCGTTTTGCTCAGGTGGAAGCAGAAAGACTAGCGCTTCGAGCCATAAAGCTTGTTGAGTATGAAGGCAGTATTGCACATTACCTTAAGGTGATGCATAACTATAACATACAAGCACACATGACTGGAGAATCCGGGAGGGAGAAAGTCGAAAATAAACTTCCAAAACGAATTGTGCACAGGTTATCGGCCATGCGGTATACAACAGATCAAGAATGAGACGAGGCATTAAGGCTATGCAGTCGGTCGGAAGAAGGACTTCTCGCCAGAGAAAGAATTGCGAGAGATACACTGCCAAAGCCTAAAATAGTCCAAGAGGTCAAAAGAGAAGACCGGCGGGACTCTAAACCCAAGCGACAAAAGGGCAATAAACCTTACGTCAAGGGAGGTGGAGCCACAGCACGAAAAAGGAAAAGAGACAACTAGCTGGAAAAGCCTAAAAAGAGGTTGGGAGGTGCAACAAAGACCACCCATACAAACTTTGACCAGGCCAATACGGGTATTCCGCAGAGTATGATAGATACACGGAGGCGAGAGGGTGATTGAACACGGTGTGGAAAGAAAAACCACACCGCCCTAACGTGTTGGGGAGATGCCCATATATCGGCAACAATGGTCAGCTCAAGACCGATAAAAATGAGAATTAGACAAGCAAGATCGGCTATCATAAAGCCTAACTAAGCTCACAAAGTCACAACCATCCAGCATCCAGCACGAGTAAATATGATCCGGGAACTGGAGGACAATGAGGAACTGACCTAGGTCAGTTCATTGGTACCCACAGCGATGGCATTTGAGTATTCAGTGTCCGGATGGAGCTGGAATCGAAAAGTGAACCCCCTTTGGCTGAGGTGTATTGGGTACCAACCACAACAGGGATCGGGTATTCTGTGTGCAACTACGGGAGTCAAAACTCAAAATGATCGCAGTGGCAAGAAGCAAGTCTCTCCTTTCATGATCAATACTAGTAGGCTCTAAGTGAAGGGATCCTACAAGGGACTTAGGAGCTCGAACACAAGAATCAATATATGGGGAGTCTTGATCGAAAGAGACAATAGTCGACGTGGCCACATCGCCCGTGAGTCAACAGTACGAAGCTCCTCCAATCACCTGGTGGCAGCCTGCTACCCGTGTGCAAGCAAGTTACTATACCGAAGAAGTTGGGACATAGCAATACAAGGTCTACCTGATAACAATACACGACAGGAGGAAAACCCATGTGGGCCATGACAGCTACCACACGAGTCTGAGTCGTATAATACATATGTACTATCTTGCCATCTGGCCAGAGTATGGGATAGGGATGTACCACTTTGGTGCGCAAGGCCTCTGTGAGGGAGCTGGACAGATAACTGAAAGCCTAAGGGAAAGGATCGGTGAAAGTGAGAACCCCACACCAGGGGAGTAAAATGGCTAATAACCACCCGAAAGTGTACTATGAGCCTAGGTCTGGCATGTTAGGTGAAGGCATCCAGCGTGAAAACTGGTAGCGTGCAAATTGCGTATCAGTGAAACGCCGCTTAGTATGTAGACCCAAATTGATAGAGCTAAAGAGTTACTAGTTTGTCGGAGGAGACCTCAATAGTTGAAACTACGTGGGCGTAGTAACAAACATCTTGTTACCTACACCCAACACCAATGATGCCTAAATGTAAGAACCAACAAAGTCTTATCTGCGCTAAGCGTGTGGAGTTAGACGCTCCAAAACTAAAACAATGCAACTGTACGGAGGGGATCGCTTACCTCCACATACACGATAAGCGATAAAAAGTTAAAGTCTTATTAGACTCGGGATCCAATATGTTCCTTATCAATAAGGACCTAGTTGAAGACCTTCGCATTCCTACAGTAAAACGGGATAATGCAGTTGATATCTTAAGCTTTGATGGATGGTCAGCCGCCTCCGGAGAGAAGTATTACACTCTCCCTATAAAACTGGAAATTGGAAAAAACCGACACATCTCTGAAGTATCATGTGAAGTGGCTAAAGCTGATCATTACGGAATGATAATTCCATTTAGTTGGTGGCATCATGAACACTAGGTGTCTCACATAGAGAATGCAGAAAATTGGACTTTCGCCGTGAAATGTTGCGAAAACTGTGTGGAAGAAAGTGAAGGAATTGCAGATATGTTCGAATATGATGAATCCATTGCTTGTGACCCTAATACATACTGTATCAGAAGAATGGGAGCCATCAAAAATACAGTGGAACTCGAATCATTGCTGAAGGAATACTGGCATTATAAACTTTTATTCAAAGCCCAGATGGCAGAAAAATTAGCCCCAAGACGGACTTTCGATTACAAAATCAAGTTGACTCTAGGATGAACTCCCCCTTGGGGGCCAATATATCCACTATCCGAAAAACAGCTTAAGGCTTTAGGGGAATACTTGGAAATGATGATCAAACAAGGAAAGATCATGCAGAGCCAATCACCAGCAAGAGCACCCATATTATTCGTACCTTAGCCAGATGGCAGACTACGCCTCGTTGTGGATTACCGAAATCTAAACAAGATTACTATCCTCAACAAACATCCTCTTCCACTAATGTCCGAACTCAGAGATAGAGTAGCCGGCGCAAAGATCTTCACCAAGTTAGACCTTAAAGACGATTACCACTTGAGTAGGATAAAAGAAGGAGATGAATGGAAGATAGCGTTCCGTACAAGATACGGATACTACGAATATAAGGTCATGCCTTTGGATTGGGTAATGCTACGATGACTTTCCAAGACATGATGAACCAAGTACTCAAAGAGTATTTGAATGTCGGAGTCATGTGTTACCTTGATGATATTCTCATCTATTCCAAGGATGAAAAGGAACACATCAAAGCTGTTAAAAGAGTTTTACAAAGTCTGTCAGACTTTCAGTTAGCGGTATCGCTAAAAAGGTCGACCATCTATGCCGCTGAGGTAGAATTCCTCAGCTATATGGTAGCAGTCGATGGGGTATCTATGAGTACCCACAAAGTGGAATCCATAATGGTGTGGAAAGCACCTAAGTCGGTTAGAGAAGTACAAGTCTTTATTGGA
The DNA here is from genome assembly GCA_014065205.1 of Tuber brumale. Lineage (NCBI taxonomy): Eukaryota > Fungi > Ascomycota > Pezizomycetes > Pezizales > Tuberaceae > Tuber > Tuber brumale. The sequence continues at coordinate 352,736 of JACCEG010000106.1, read as the reverse complement.
TTCACTAACTTCTACCGATGCTTTGTAAAAAACCTTTGCACAATTTAGAAACCCATAACCTAGATGTTACAAGGAGATCCAAAGAATTTAAAATGGGAATTTCAGCATGATACGGTGTTCAAAGAATTAAAACACCGATTCACCACAGCTCCCATCCTCCACCACTTCTTCCCAGAAAGAGAAATGGTGGTGGAAACTGATGCTAGCAATTTCACACTCGGTTGCATTCTTTCTCAATATTTTGTGAAAAGGTTACATCTAGTTGCTTTCCGTTCCAGAAAACTAAACTCAACGGAGCGCAATTATGAGATTCATGATAAAGAACGTCTCGCAATTCTCAAAGCATTTAATGAATGGAGACACTATTTGATCGGAACGGAAAAACTGATTACAGTCTTTACCAACCATCAGAACCTACAATACTTCCTCACCTCAAAAGTCTAGAGTGGCCGTCAAATTCGATAGGCTCAGAAATTGGTAGAATATAATTTTCGCATTGTATACCGACTGGGCACAAAGGGCGGAAAGCTGGATGTATTAAGCAGACAGCTGGAGGACTGTCCTGCAAAGGGAGCTACACATCACGAACAGAAAACATTGAAACTTGAAATTTATTGGTATCACTGGTAGCGAGGGTAGGCTATGAAGGATAAGACTGGGATGGAGATAAGGATTTGAATTTGGAGCCTCGAAGAGGTGGAAAGGAACCCGTGATCAGGGTCAAGAGATTGAGCAAGAAGGCATGTTTGCCAACTACGGACTTGAGAATAGCGGCAGGACATGACCTGTACACTGTTGAGGATGACATTGTCCGCAAATATGGACAAGCATTAATAAGGACAGGTATAGCCATTGGGCTGCTCGAAGGAACTTACGGAAGAGTTGCTCCAAGAAGCGAATTAGCAGTTCGAAGCGGACTCTCTACCGGTGCAGGAGTAATCGACGCCGACTGCACCGGAGAAATCAAAGTCGTACTGTTCAACCACAAAAATGAGGACTGCCAGATAAAAATGGGCGATCGCATAGCTCAGCTGGTGGTAGAACATGTCAACACCTCAGACATGATGGAAGTAGACGACTTAGAAAACACAGGATAAGGAACCGTGGGATTTGGAAGCACCGATATAGCAACAAGATCCTTGATCGTTAAGGAACAGGAACCTAGTATCAGTTACCTGCAGGTATCGGCTAAAAACAATGAACACTGGTATGACATTTCAGAAGTACTAGAGAAAGTACTAATGTCGAACGCCATTATCCTGCAAAATGGTATGAAGCCGTTCAATCTTAAATTCGTAAGCGAGATACAGGCAGCTATCTCGATGGATGGAGCTTGGAGGCAACGGAGGGAAGAACTCATGAGATTACAAGCTGGAGAAAAAGATTTCCGCAAGGACTAGACCTTAACCGATGATCTACTATACTATAAGCAAAGACTATTCATATCAGATAGTCAGACTCTATATACCAAGATCGTAGAAGGATGTCACGATGCCAAAGTTGCAGGACATTTCGGACAAGGGAAAACTTTGGAAATCATTACGGGTGACTTCTACTGGAAAGGACTTGCGGAAGGGGTTAGTGACTACATTCAATCCTGCGATGAATGCCAACATAACAAATCACCAAGACACGCTAAGTATCGATTATTGCAACCACTGCAAATACCCTGCGCAGTATGGGCGTCCATCTCAGTGGACTTTGTTACACAACTACCAGAGTTACAAGAATGCACTCAGATAATGGTAGTAGTTGATCGATTTACAAAAATGGCACATTTCATCGGACTTGAGACCTTGGCTATGGCCAAGGATGTCGCAAATGAATTTCTGAAAGAAGTATGGAGGCTATACAGTTTGCCAACTGAAATCGTCACGGACATGGTCTCAAAGTTTGCAGGCGCATTTTGGGAATCCCTTTGCAAAGCGTGGGAAATCAAGCGAAGGATGTCGACGGCTTACCACCCTCGGACTGATGGACAAATCGAACATACCAACTAAGTGCTGGAAGGATACCTGCAAAGTTTTGTCAACTGTGATCAGGATGACTGGTATCAGCTACTACCACTAGCTGAACATACCTATAACAACTCCTCAACCAACACTCAAGGGATGTCACCATTATATGCGAACTACGGATTCCATCCATAGACTGAGTGGATGAAAGAGGGAGAGGCTCAAAATCCTGGAGCAACACTCTATGCAAACTGGATCAAGATGATTCAAGAACAAGCAAGAGGGTTACTAGAAAAGATACGAGAAGGAATGTCAAAATATTATGACCGGAAAGATCGACAACAGCCAGACTTCAAGATCGGGGACAGAGTAAGGTTAAACGCTAAGAACATTCGCACTCGACGGAAATCAAAGAAGCTAAGCCCAAAGCTATACAGTCCATTGCAAATAATAGAAAAGCGCAGATCGCGAGCCTTCAAGCTCCACATATCCAAGCGATGGAACATTCACCCTATATTCTATGTCACACCATTAGAACCCTATCACGAATCAGTTCATCGCAATCGCAAACAACCCCGTAGAGAACCAGAGGACATTGACAGTGATCTGCAATGGGAAGTTGAAAAAATAGTAAGAAGTGAGATTCACTTGGACAGAAAACGGGTACGCAGCTGCTATCAAGCGAAGCGAGAACTGTGGTACTTCGTGAAATGGCAAGAGTATTCAGAAGATGAGAATACAGGGGAGACAGCTAATGGTATGGAAAGCGCAGAGGAGGTTGTGGAAAGTTTGCATAATTAAAATCCGGATATGCCAGGAAGGACAGAAGGAAGATAGGGTGGAAAAGGTTTTCATACCGTGGCCAACTAAACGCAGGAGGTTTTTCACACGGACCACACTGAGTTCTAAAATGTATTTAGAAAAAATTGTAAAAAGGTTATAAAGGCATTTGTGGCGAAGTCTGGTAGGAGGGAGCTCAGGGTGGGTATAGGGAAATCTGAGACATGCGCACAGACCCACCGTAGGGTGACTACGCTCACACCCTCATTTTTCCGGAGTGCCAACACCCCCATGTGGCCCACTTATGGGGACCGCACGTTATTAGCGAGATGTCCACAGTTGCGTCCTATAACTAAAAGGTCACATCAAGGAAGCGCACTTCATAACACCATATATGTCGCTGCCGTCCGTCCAACCGCATGCTGTTCGCAGGATATATGGGAGGGAGCCTTTCGCGACATCTGGGAAGTGCAACGGGAGAAATCCGTCACAGGTGCATTCAGACAATAAGCTACGAAGTTAGGCTGCCTAAACTCTGGGCCGTAGGTGACGGGACGTTTTCGGCGAAATACGCCAGGAGGATGTCCTAGTAGCAGAGGCTATTAAGGGTATAGCGAATCCACCCATACCCTTCTCAGATCAGCTGTAGGTTGGTTGGTCCTAGCAATAGGACTCCTCAACAGAGGCCAGCAGACCAAGGGGAAACACGCTCAGAATGGAAGACCTAGATAAGTCGGAGCCACTTAAGAAGTTGACACATCGGGCTCTGACTTGCGATTGGCACTAGGTAGCCCGGCATGAACTTGATCGCTTCATGACCGAAGAGACTACTAGAACGATAGTCAACTAGACTAGAGTAATATAATAGTCTATGAGGATGTCTAAGTTGGAGGCCGCTAGTTGGCATAATAAATAGTACAGTCATCTCAACGTAGGAATACTAGTCCGGGTGTGCGAACGGCTGTGATAAGTTTCAAGGTCAAAGGGTGTTCGCACTTATAAGATTCTGGATGTTTGCGTATTAAAACCAGAGTGGTACTTTGTGGGACATAGTAGTTAGAAGTAGTCCACGAACACTCAGATGTGGGATATCAATATCGAAGTACTTCCTGAGCTTTAAAGATATCATCAAGCAACGGAGACGAGATCTTATCAATATTGAATTGTTTACCTCATAAATCTTTACTTTGCCTTTCCCTTATCAAGATGAGCCTTCCTCGACAGATTCTCAGAACAAAGATTTTGGCCTACGTTCTTCGGTTATACTAGAGATTGGCGTCCGCCTAACAGTATATTTATAGTTCTCCTGTTACCAAGGCTCACTATATGAACTACAAGTTCACTTCAAACTCCACCCTCACCTCAGACTTCGACCACATTGTCGAAGCCCCTTACTGTCCCATCTATATTAAGACATTCGATGAAGTCTTTGACAACGAGTTAATAGAAATCGAAGAAGAGTTTATTACTGAACCCTTGTGGTTCACAATACCTTTTGGGATTCCAATAATGGATCAATTCAATTGCATATATCATACCTGGTATGGTCCGGACTTCGAGTGGAGTTCCACCAAGTCAGAAAACTTCGCTGAGTGGAGTACCCAGTGCTCTGATAAAAAGAAATCAGGCGCAGTCATCTGAGGGCCAGACATCCCCTCGGCCTGGGCCTAACAAATCCTTAAATGTACTACAAGTACATTTTAAAAGTCGAGAAAAAGGAAATTGAGATTCTGAGGCCAGAATCAGATCAACCAAACCCTTTCATACCTACACCTCTAGAGTACCTCAAACATTGGATACCTTACATACGATTCCTTAAACCCTTTAAAGGATATCAAGAACTCTGGTACGAAGTACCAGAAATCACGCATCAAGGACTATTAGAGCAATTAGCTTACCTGGAAAGTATCACAATGGCTGAGATACTTCAAGACCCCAGGAAGAGGATAACGGCGGGACAACCCATGGACCCCTGTCAAAATACGATGGATAAAACTGATGATTCCGCAATATGGAGTCCCTCGCCGTCAATACCTGGTGAACCCTCATTCCGAAGAGGAAATGTACCCACTCACCGATCCTCTAGTGTCGCAAGCACACATCGGATATCAAGTGCCTCTACACCAAAACCTGGTGGAGACCATGCTGCTAATTTAGCCAAGCTAGCTACTCGTCTAGGGTTGACGCTGGGTCAGATAAGGCAGGATATAGATACCTCACTCGTACTAGCCAATATCGCCTTCAAACATTTGAGGGGAGCCACCCAATATAATACCTTAAAATTAATTAAGGTTGAACAGCAAATCGCTGCTGGACATGATGTCCACGATGACGATATTGCTATCTTGCTAATACAGCTGGCAGGCATGGTAAGCGAAATTAAGGGGATACAAGAGGAGATACTATGGGAAGTGGTAAGGAAAATAGACGCTCAAGATAGGCATCAACAGGAACATGAACAGGTAACTACAAGGTTACATGGAACACTCGGGGAAGAAAGCCAGGCGGCATTAGCCTGAGATCAAATGTTGGAACAAATGGTCATCAACTTGAGGGGGGAATTCCTAGAATTCTGAAATCAATGTACTACGCGGGAAAGAGAAGTTAACCGTACCCTAGGACAAATGTGCCTAGACCAAACTACTCGCCAAGCAGAGATTCGCAGGTCACAAGACCAGCTACAGCTGCAGAATAATGAGACTAATAATACCCTAAAAGTATTAACGGTGTCAATAAACAGAGTGTTGGCCACCGGACCAAGTTCTGAAGCTGCAGGGCCGGCACACTTACCCACCGTCTAGGAAACAGATGACGAAGAATACTACGCTCCCCCTACATGGAGAGATAAGTGGAAAGGCAAGGAGGTTGCTGATGCATCCCCCTCAGCTGCCCAGGGAGGTGACCCTGGAGATCCCAGCGACGATGATGACGATAATGATGAGAGAGGAGGAAGGAGAGGAAGTCCTAGCTGGAGAAGGCAAGGACAAACACCAGAACAGTCTGGCATGGCAGAAACCCTTGCCAATGCAATGGCGCTAAACATCAAGTGACTATCAGAGCCACCGCCATTCTTTGAGAATAAACCCGCACAAAATATATATGTGTGGATTTTACAATGCACTGACTACTATGAACAAAACCCGGGGATCAGGGACAATGAAATGGAACAAGTCATATATGCGCTCAGCCGTACGAGAGGAAACATAGTACTTCCTTACACTAGTTGGTACCGGAAGGCTATAGATGGACTTCTAGGAGAAACGCAGCAGCCAGAGCAGGCTACATGGACTCGTTTCGAATACGATATGATCAAACGATTTGCCCCGGTGGAAGCCAAACGACTAGCGCTGTGAGCAATGAAGCTAGTCGGGTACGATAGTAGTATTGAGCGTTATCTGACGCTATTGCATAACCATAACATTCGTGCACGCATGACCAGAGAGTCCTGGAGGTAGGAAGTAGAAGATAAACTTCCGAAACAAATTGTTTGCAGGTGGTGGGCCATGCGGTATATAAGGGATCAAGAATGGGAAAAGGCACTAAGGCTGTGCAGTCGGTTAGAAGAAGGACTTCTGGCCAGAGAAAAAATTGGGCGAGACAAACTGGCCAAGCCTAAAGTAGTCTAAGAGGTCAAAAGAGAAGACCGACGAGACTCTAAACCGATGCGATAAAGGGATACTAAACATTATATCAAGGGAGGTGGAGTCCCACCACGAAAGCGGAAAAGGAACAACTAGCTTGAAAAGCCTAGGAAAAGGTTGAGCGGTATAACGAAGACCACTCACACAAACTTCGGCAAGGCTCATACCGGTATTCCCCCGAGTGTGATAGACACTCGTAGGAGAGAGGGAGATTGTACACATTGTGGAAAGAAAAACCACACCTACTAGATGTGCTGGGGGGATGTCCATATATCGGTGGCAATGGTCAGCTCAAGGCGAATAAAAATCGGAATTCGACGAGCAAGATTGGCTATTGTAAAGCTTAAACTAGCGCGAAAGGTTGCGACCCTGCAGAACCCAGCACACTCAAGAAGATCTGGGTACTGACGGACGACAAAGAACTGACCTAGGTCAGTTCATTGGCCCTAATGGCGACTGCATGTGGGTATTCAGTGTCTTAATGCAGCTGGAATCGAAATGGGAACCCCCTTTGGCTGGGGTTTATTAGGTACTGACCACAGCAGTGATTGGGTAGTCCGTGTACAACGACAGGAGCCTAAACTCAAAATGATCAATACGGCGTGAAGCGAGTCTCTCCTTTCACAATCAATGGAAGTAGGCTCCAAGTGAAGGGACCCTATGAGGGACTTGAGAGCTTGAATACAGGAATCAATATATGGAGAGTCGTGATCGAAGGAGATGATAGTCAACATGCCCATATAGCCCGGGAGCCAATAGTACAAAGTTCCTTGAGTCACCAGGTGGTTGCCTGCTACCTGCGTGCAAGCAAGTTACTATACCGAAGAAGTTAGGACATAGCAACGCAAGATCTACCTGATAACAATACATGACAGGAGGACAACTGACGCTAGCCATTCCACTTACCACACGAGTCTGAGTCGTATTATACGTATATACTATCTTGCCTGGGGGCCAGAGTGCTGGATAGAGATGTACCGCTTTGGTGCACAAGGCCCCTCTGCAGGAGCTGGACGCATAACCGAAACCCTAAGAAAAAGGATTAGGTGAAAACGGGAACCCCAGACCAGGGGAGTAAAATGGGTAATAACCACCCGAAAATCTGCTATGAGCCTAGGTTTGGCGTGTTGGGAGAAGGCATCCAGCCTGAAAACTGGCCGTGCACTATTGTGTATCAGTGAAACGCCGCTTAAGTATGTAGACCCAGATTGTTACAGCTAAAAAAGTTCCTAGTTTATCTGAGGAAACCTCAATGGTCGAAACTACGCGGGCATAGTAACAAACATCTTGTTACCTACACCCAACACCAACAATGCCTAAACGAAAGAACCAGGAAAATCTTATCCACACTAAGCATGTGATGTTAGACGCTCTAAAACCAAAACGATGCAACTGCCCAGAGAGGATCGCTTACCTCCATATACACGATAAGCGATACAAAGTTAAAGTCTTGTTAGACTCGGGATCTAACGTATTCCTTGTCAATAAGGATCTAGTTGAAGACCTTCGCATTCCTACAGTGGAACGCAACAATGCAGTTGATATGTTAGGCTTTGATGGATCGTCAGCCGCCTCAGGAGGCAAGTGTTACACTCTCCCTATTAAATTAGAAATAGGAAAAAACCAACACATCTCTGAAGTGTCGTGTGAAGTAGCTAAGGCAGGTCACTATGGAATGATAATTCCATTTGGTTGGTGGCATCGTGAACACCCAGTATCTCACTTAGAAGATGCAGAATATTGGACCTTCTCCGCAAAAGGTTTTGAAAACTGGGTGGAAGAAGAGGAAGGAATAACGGATATGTTCAAAGATGACGACTCTGTCGCCTGGGACCCTAATACTTACCGCATCAGAAGAATTGGAGTCATAGAAAACACGCTTGCACTCGAATCATTACCGAAGCAATACTGGTATTACAAACATTTATTTGGAGCCCAGAGGGCAGAAATATTAGCCCCAAGACGGACATTTGATCATGAGATCAAGTTGATCCCAGGATCAACTCCCCACTGGGGGCCGATATATCCACTATCCGAAAAACAGCTTAAGGCTTTACGGGAATACTTGGAAACTATGATTAAGCAGGGAAAGATTACTCAAAGTCAATCTCCTGCAGGAGCACCTATATTATTCATACCCAAACCTGACGGAAGGCTACACTTGGTTGTGGATTACGGAAATCTAAATAAGATTACCATCCTTAACAAACATCACCTTCCACTAATGTCCAAACTCAGAGACAGTGTAGATGGCGCAAAGATCTTCACCAAGTTCGACCTTAAAACCAGCTATCACCTGATTAGGATTACGGAAGGCGATAAATGGAAAACGGCCTTGCGAACGAGATATGGACATTACGAATATAAAATTATGCCTTTTAGAGTGGTCAACGCGCCCGCAACTTTCCAAGGTATGATGAACCAGGTACTCCAAGAATACTTAAATGTCAGGGTCATGTGTTATCTTGACGACATTCTCATCTATTCAAAGGATGAAAAGGAACACATCAAAGCTGTCAAAAGTGTTTTACAAAGTCTATCAGACTTTCAATTAGCAGTATCGCTAGAGAAATCAACGTTCCACACAACTGAGGTAGAAATGCTTGGTTATATAGTAACAGTCGATGCGGTGTCTATGAGCACCGGAAAGGTGGAATCCATAATGGTTGGCAGAGCACCTAAGTCCGTTAGAGAAGTACAAGTGTTTATGGGTTTTCGCTCACTTCTACAGATGCTTTATTAAAAGTTTCTCAGCTATTTACAAACCCATAACCGAGACATTACAAGGAAATCCTAAAAATTTGAAATGGGGACTGGAACAGGATACAGCTTTTGAAGAGGAGAAGTACCGATTCACCACAGCCCCCATACTCCACCACTTTTTGCCAGAAAGAGAGACAGTGGTAGAAACCGACGCTCGCAATTTTACACTCAGTTGCATCCTTTCTCAATATTTTGAGTCAAGGTTACATCCAGTAGCTTCCCATTCCAGAAAATGGAATTTGGCAGAGCGCAATTATGAGATTAATGATAAGGAACTCCTCGCGATCCTTGAAGCATTTAAAGAATAGAGACACTACTTGATCGGAACGGAAAAACCGACTACAGTCTTTACCGACCATCTAAAACTACAATACTTCCGCACCTCGAAGGTCTAGAGTGGCCGTCAATTTCGATAGGCTCAGAAGCTAGTGGAATACAATTTCTGTATTGTATACCAACCAGGCATTAAAGGTGGAAAGCCTGATACATTAAGCAGATGGCTGGAGTACCATCCTGAGAAGGGAGCTACGCATCGCCAACAAAAGATTTTGAAAGAACAAAGTTTCTTGATATCACTGGTAGCGAGGGTAGGCGATGAAGGAGAAGACTGGGATAGAGATAGGGATTTCGATTGAAAACCTCGTAGAGGTGGAAAGGAACCCATTATTAGGGTCGAGAGATTGAGCAAAAAAGCGTACCTGCCAACAAAGGGCTCAAGAATGGTGGCAGGACATGACCTGTATGCCATAGAGAATGACATGGTCCCGAGATATGGACAAGCGTTGATAAGGACGGGTATAGCGGTAGGGCTACCCAAAGGAACCTATGGAAGAGTGGCCCCAAGAAGCGGATTAGGGGTCCGGAGTGGAAACTCCACCGGTACAGGAGTAATCGATGCTGATTACACTGGCAAACTCAAAGTCGTACTTTTCAACCATAAGGATGTGGACTGCCAAATAAGAATGGGCGATCGTATAGCTCAACTGGTGGTAGAAAAAGTCAACACCTCAGACATGATGGAAGTAGATGACTTGGAAGATACGGAACGAGGAACTACAGGATTCAGAAGGACTGATATAGCGACAAGATCCTTGATCGTTAAGGAACAAGAACCTAGCATCAGCTACCAACAGGTATCGGCTAAATATAACGAACATTTGTATGATATTTCAGATGTACCTGAAAAGGTTCTAATGTCAAACTCTATTATCCTGCAAAAAGGTATGAAACAGTTCAATCCTGAATTCCTAGATGAGATACAGGCAGCTATCGAATCAGACGCAGCTTGGAAGCAACGGAGGGAAGAACTCATTAGGTTACAAGACGAAGGAAAGGATTTTCCCAAGGACTGGACCTTAACCGACGATCTACTCTATTATAAGCAAAGACTATTTGTACCAGATAGTCAGGCACTATATACCAAGATCGTAGAAGGATGTCAAGATACAAAGGTTGCAGGACATTTCGAACAAGAAAAGACTTTGGAAATAATCATGAGAGACTTCAATTGGAAAGGATTTACGGCATGGGTCCACGACTATGTATGATCCTGCGATGAAGGCCAATGTAACAAATCGTCTAGACATGCTAAGTACGGATTATTGCAACTACTGCAAATTCCCTACACAGCGTGGGCGTCCATCTCAGTGGACCTCATCACACAACTACCAGAGTCGCAAGGATGCACTCAGATAATGGTAGTAGTCGATCGATTCACGAAGATGGCACATTTCATCGGACAACAGAGGTTGGCTACGGCCAAAGATGTCGCAAACGCATTCCTGAAAGAAGTATGGAGGCTGCATGGTCTACCAGCCAAAATCATCTCAGACATGGACTCAAAGTTCACAGGAGGATTCCGAGAATCACTCTGCAAAGCACTGGAAATTAAGCGTAGAATGTCAACGGCATACAATCCTCAAACTGACAGACAAACTGAACAAACCAACCAAGTGCTGGAAGGTTACCTGAAAAGCTTTGTCACCTATGATCAGGACAACTGGTATCAACTACTACCACTAGCTGAACATGCCTATAACAACTCCGCAACCAACGTTCATGGGATGTCACCATTCTATGCGAACTATAGTTTCCATCCACAGACAGAGTAGATGAAGGAGTGGGAAGCTCAGAATCCAGGAGCAACACTCTACGCGAACTGGATTAAGATGATACATGAACAAGTAAGAGGGTCACTAGAAAAGACACGAGAAGGAATGTCAAAATATTAAGACCGGAAAGCTCGACAACAGCTGGACTTCAAGATCAGGGACAAAGTAATGTTAAACGCAAAAAACATTCGAACCCGACGGAAATCAAAAAAGCTAAGTCCAAAGCTGTACGGTTACTTTCAAATCATGGAAATACTCGGATCACGAGCCTTCAAGCTCAACATATCCAATCGACGGAACTTTCATCCTGTATTCCATGTCACCCTATTGGAACCCTACCGCGAGTCAGTTCATGACAATTGTCAGCAACCCCTAGAGAGCCGGAGGACATCGCTGGCAATCTACAATGGGAGGTTGAAAAAATAGTATGAAGAGAGAGTTGTTCTCACAGGAAACGAGTACGCGGCCGCTACCAAGAGAAGGGGGAACTGCAGTACTTCATCAAATGGCAAGGGTGTTCAGAAGATGAGAACACATAGGAGCCTGCTACGGTATGGAAAACGTGGAGCAAGTTGTGGAGAATTTTCATAATGAAAATCCGGACATGCCAGGAAGGGCAGAAGTAAGATAGTGAGGAAAAGGTTTTCCTACCATTGCCAAGTAAACGCGGGAGATTTTTCACCCTGACCACACTGAGTCGTAAAATGTACTTAGAAGAAAATTATAAAAGGTGATAAAGGCATTCGAGGCAAAGCCTGGTAGGAGGGAGCTCATGTTAGGCATATGGAAATCCGAGACATGTGCACAGACCCACGGTAGGGTAACTGTGCACAGACCCTCAATTTACCGGAGTGCCAACACCCCCCTCCGGCCCCCTTATGGGGCCTGCATGTCATTAGCGAGATTTCGAGAGTTGCATCCCATAACTAAAAGGTCATATCAATGAAGCCCACTTCGTAACACCATATACGTTGCAGCCGTCCATCCAACCACATGCTGTTCACAGGATATAAGAGAGGGGACCTTTGGCGACATCTGGGAAGTGGAATGGAGGTAGTCCGTCAGAGGCGCATTGAGATAGTAGGCTTCAAAGTTAGACTTCCTAAACCTATGGGCCAAAAGTGACGGGACGTTTTTGGCGAAATACTCCAAGAGGATATCCCAATAGTAGAGGCTATTAGGGGTATTGTAACCGGTACTGGTTACTGGTTTAGGATTTTCATGTATCAGGTGATACTGTTTGAGTTTTGAATTTGTTTCAGGAAACGAGGTGTGCCTCTAGCCTGAAAGTATAGGGTTTGATACT
>JACCEG010000106.1:313421-334296 GCA_014065205.1 Tuber brumale | reverse complement strand
CCTTGAGAGAAGAAGAGTTGAAGGCTCTAAGAGATTACCTCCAACAAAACCTGGAAAGAGGATGGATACGGCCATCCTCATCGTCAGCGGGAGCACCAATATTATTCGTCAAAAAGAAAGACAGAAAGCTCAGACTCTGTGTGGATTTCAGAGGACTGAACGCAGTCACCAAGGAAGACCGATATCCACTACCGCTGATCGACGAAGCATTGGATAGATTGGGAAAAGCCCAATACTACATGAAACTAGACATCAAAGATGCCTATCACAACATCAGAATAACCAAAGGAGACGAATGGAAAACGGCATTCCGGACAAGATACTGGTTATACGAATACCTGGTAATGCCATTCGGACTGTCCAACGCACCGGCAACCTTCCAACGATGGATCAACACCAAACTCAGCAAGTTTCTAGATATATGTTGTATTGTCTATTTAGACGATATTCTCATATATTCAAAAACTATGGAACAGCACCGAAAAGACATCCGGAACGTTATACAGGCCCTAAGGAAAGCAAAGATCAAACTAAAACCCACGAAATGCGAATTCCATCAGCAAGAAACAGAATACTTAGGGTTTATCATCAACCCTGAAGGAATAAGGACCGACCCAGTGAAGACAGAGGCAATCGAAGAATGGAAACCCCCGAAGAGCGTAAAAGGAGTACAGAGCTTTCTAGGCTTCTGTAATTTTTATCGCAGATTCATCGAAGGATTCAGCAGAGTGGCGAAACCACTATACGAAACAACCAAAAAGGACACCAAATGGAAGTGGACGGAACAACAACAAATAGCATTCGACGAATTAAGAAACAGACTCACCACCGCACCAATACTCCGACATTTCGACCCAAAATTGGCAATCATGATCGAAACAGATGCATCCAATTACGTCGGCTCGGGAATCCTATCGCAATTAGGGGAAGACAAGTTATGGCGGCCAGTGGCGTTCCGATCCAAAACAATGACCAAGGCCGAATGCAATTACGATATTCACGACAAGGAACTGTTGGCAATAGTTCAGGCTCTCAAGGCATGGAGAAAATACGCCTTAGGAACAGAACACGATATTAGGGTGGTAACCAACCACAAGAACCTCCTCGCTTTCACCACCACAAAGGAACTCAATCAACGACAAGCGAGGTGGAGCGAAACGCTATCCCAATACCACATCAAAATCGAGTACCGACCAGGGAAACAAGGAGGACAGCCGGACGCTCTCACCAGAAGGCAGGAGGATATGCCAACCAAAGATGACGAAAGGATTCGACAAAGAAAAGGGATCCTTCTGCCAAAAGAAAGATACTTCGAGAAAGAAGAAGAAGAGAACGAAAAGAGCGAAGCCATCAATGAGATGGAAACAACAACATTGGCCAACAATGGTCACATGGAATAGATACGAAGAACGATGAAAAAAGATATGGAAATGCAAACGATCAGGAAAGCTTTGAAGGAGAAGCAGAAAGAGATGAAGGGAATAGCATTGGGGCTATATGAAGAAAAAGGGGGATATCTTTGGTACGACAGAAAGATAAGAATCCCAGAGGACGAATCACTACGAACAGAAACAATACGAAGACACCACGATATACCGCAAACAGGACACGGAGGATCGGCAAAAACCACGGAATTGATCAGGAGATCATACTACTGGCCGACGATAAAAGATGACGTCAAAAGATACGTCAAAAACTGCGAGATATGCCAACGGACGAAGGCAGTACGTCACGCGCCATATGGATTGCTAAAACCTATCGAACCTCCTGGAAGACCATTGCAATCTATTGCTATGGATTTTATCACCGGACTTCCGGAGTCGAAAGGTTATGACGCAATATGGGTCATTATCGATCGTCTGACGAAAATGGCGCACTTTATACCATGCAGAACGGACATGGACACGAAACAATTCTTCCACTTGTTCACAGATCAAGTGTTTAGAATTCACGGACTACCGAAGGATATCATATCGGACAGAGGATCACTATTCACGGCAAATATCTGGAAAGAAATCACAAGACAATGGCAGATCGAAAGAAAACTCAGCACGGCATTTCATCCGCAGACAGACGGACAAACGGAAAGGACGAACGCAATATTGGAGCAATATCTGCGAGCATATGTCAATTATCAGCAAGACGATTGGGCAGAAATGCTAGCGACAGCCGAGTTCGCATACAACAATGGGAAACAAGAAACAATCAAGACGACACCCTTCTTTGCGAACTATGGATATAACCCAATATACGAACCGGCAAAATACGACATACCGGAACAAGCAATTCATACGAAGGATATGCAGAAACTGCATGAAATATTAAAAGAAGAAATATATCACGCGCAAGAACGACAGAAGGAATACGCCGATCGTCACCGGAAACCCGATCCCAACCTACAAGTCAACGACAAGGTGTGGCTTATACCAAGGAATATCCGGACCACGAGACCATCAAAGAAACTGGATTACAAGAAACTAGGGCCATTCAGAATCATCGAACGCATAGGACTAAGAGTATATAAACTCGACCTCCCGCGCTCGATGAACAACACTCACCCCACATTCCACATCAGTCTCCTTGAACCCTACCAAGACAACGCCTTCGCATCACAAAAGAAACTCCCTCCGCCGCCCATCGAGATCGAAGGCGAAGACGAGTACGAACTTGAGAAAATCATAGACTCAAGACTACACTACAACAAACTCCAATACCGAGCTAAGTGGACAGGCTATTCGGAAGAACACTATCAAGAGTGGTACCCAGCCACCAACTTCACCAACGCTCAAAATGCCATCTGGCAATTTCACCAAGACTACACCAACAAGCCCAGACTTCAGCCCGATGGAAGACGGGGTTTGGATCAAAGAAGAAGTCAACGACGAAGATTGGGTCCAACTCGTGGACCTACCGATCAGGAAAACGAGCGAAACGGAGGAAGAGAAAGCACACAAGTGTCTGTCATGGACACGGTGCTACGACGACGGGTGCCACACCCACTACTCGGAGAAGATAGGAACGAACTACTTCCCCAAGAAAAAAGACCGGACTCCACCAGTGTCGCCCCCCCTAGGCGACAACAAAAAGGTTTCAGGGACGAAACCTACGGGGAGGGGGGCCAAAAAATCCAAGAAAGTCACCTGGGAACAGGACCCAGCACCGTCGCCAGTATCGTCAGCGACACAGGAGAATATGGTGGAAAGCCTGCAGAGAGAGCTGATCACGATCAGCCGACAAAAAACGACGGCCGAAGTAGAGATGGGACTCTACAAAGGCCAGGCCTTGATGTGGGAACAGAAGGCAAGAGAGTGGGAGAAAAAGAACGTGCAGCTGGCAAGAGCGGTAACAGCTCAACAGGTCAGGGCAAGTTTGGCGGAATACAAAGTGGGAAAGTCAGAATCCCAACTGAAGAGAAGGGAATCGAGGGTTCGGAGGTTGGAAAACCTCCAAAAAGAAAGCAAGAGTTGGATGCGTCGGATAGGACGCAATATCCTGCAGACGGCAGGAACTGCGGATGATGATGAGTTCCCAATGGCCTAAAGGGACTTAGGCCGNTTGTCACAGTTCTGTGGCAGATAGTGGAAGGAGACGTTTCCGGCAGATAGTGGAAGGAGACGTTTCCGGCAGGTAGTGGAAGGAGACGTTTCCGGCAAGAAGTGGAAGGAAACGGTTTTGTACCATGACGAGGATATTCGTCATGGGGTTTCATTTGTTATATATTACTTTCACGCACATGACCTATTCAGAGGTCATGGGGGCAGCGCACGGGGCCAAAGGGGCTGTGCAGTTGGGTTTACTTTCACGCACATGACCTATTAAGAGGTCATGGGGGCAGCGCACGGGGCCAAGGGGGCTGTGCGGTTTGGTTTACTTTCACGCACATGATCTGTTTAGAGATCAGGTGATTTATGCACATGACCAATGATGCAGTCATATGATGTTTTTCATGAGTCACGGTTGTGACTCATAGTTGTTTTGATTTATAAGCGGGTTGAGTGAAGGACTATAAAAGGAGGCCGGTAGAGCCTGATAGTTAGTTCTTCACGCAACCACCTATTATACTTTCTTACCTATACTATTAAGAGTAGAATCTATTCTACCATTCCGAAAGTCCTATCAAGATACGATTTGATTATTAGCGTTCAACTAAGGAATGTAGACACGGATCTAAGAATAATAATCAGAGTCTCGATAGAGGACCTGGATCGGTCAAGGTTATATACGGTACGAGAGAAGTATTACCCTTTGCTCACGAACTAATTAAGGGTTGTTGCCTGTCGCAGAAGTACTCTCAGATATAAGAGATAGGTAGGATATCTAACAATAGTTCATATTGTAAGCCTTAGTAAAAGGAGAACTAACAATATACTGTTAGGCAGATGCCAAACTCAAGTATAACTGTTAGATGGACATCAAATTCTAGTATAACTGTGGGACGTAGGCCAAATCTTTGATCAGAGAATCTGTCGATGAAAGATCACTTCGATAAATAGATAAGATAAAGATTAAAGTATAAACAATCTTATATTGATAAGATCTCTTGTCCATTACTTGATAATGTAAGTGAAGCTCAGGAGGTACTTCGATATTTATATCCCGTGTCTGTGTGTTTGCAGAATACTTCTAACTACTATGCCTCCTAAGGACCACTCTGGTTTTAATACGCAAACATACAGAATCTTATAAGTACGAGCATCATTTAACCCTGCCACTTCTCATCCCCTTTTATGTTTACGGAATAGTATTTCTCCATTAAGCTGCCTGCACTATTTGTTTATACCAAACAGTAGCCCTCAACTTAGTTATCCGCATAGACTATTATATTACTTTAGTCTTATTAACAATTGTTCCTGTAGTCTCTTCAGTCATGAAGTGATCAGTTTCATGCCAGGCCACCTTGTACCAATTGCATGTCCAAGCCCGACATGTTAACATCTTAAGAGTCTTCGACTTATCTAGGTCTTCCTGTCTGTTCGTGCTTCCCCTTGTCCCCCTGCGGCCATAGAGGAGTCATATTACCAGGGCCAACTAACCTACAGCGGATCTCAGAAGGGAATGGGTGGATTCGGTATATTCTCAATAGCCTCTACCACTGGGATATCTTCTTGGAGTATTTCGCCAGAATCATCCTATTACTTTCAGTCTATAATTAGGAAGCCTAACTTTTGAAGCCTATTGTCTCAATGGGCCTTCTACAGATTTCTTCTGTACTACTTCTCAGATGACGCCAAAGGCCTCCTCTCATATATCTTGCTAATAGCACCCGGTCAGATGGACAGTGGCGATGTATATAGTATTATGACATCAGCTGTGTTGATGTGATATTTATGTTATGGAATGCAACTCTCGAAATCTCGCTAATAATGTGTGGGCCCCATAAGAGGGCCGGAGGGAGATGTTGCCTTCGGTAAATCGAGGATCTGTACGCAGTTACCCTACCATGAGGTCTGTGCATGTACTAACTCAAATTTTCATATGCCTAACAATAACTGAGGGATATAGGCCAAATCTTTGATCAGAGAATCTGTCAATGAAGGCTCGTCTCAATAAAATAGGTAAAGTAAAGATTTAGAAAGCAGAACAATATTATAGTGATAAGATCTCTTCTCTATTGCTTGATGATGTCTGTAAAGCTCGAGAGGCACTTCGATATTTATATCCTGTGTCTGAGTGTTCGCGGACTACTTCTAACTACTATGCTTCCAGAGTACCACTTTGGTTTTAATATGCAAACATCCAGAATCTTATAACTATGAGTACTGTTTGACCCTGAAACTTCTCACATCCTTTCCTGGTTACAGGATAGTATTCCTCCATTGAAATGACTGCACCATTTGTCTATACCAAACAGCGGCCTTCGACTTAAATGTCCGCATAGACTATTATATTACTTTAGTCTTGTTGACTATTGTTCCAATAGTCTCTTCAGTCATGAAGTGAATAGTTTCATGTTTGGCCACCTAGTGTCAATCACCAGTAACTGTCTTTAACTTAATATCTTTTCGGGTCTTCAAATTATTTAGGTCTTCCTGTCCATGTGTACTTCCCCTTAGTCTGCCTGCCTCGATAGAGGGATCCTATTACCAGGACCAACCAACCTATTAGTGATCTCAGAAGGGTGTGGGTGGATTCGGTATATCCTCTATAGCCTCTACTACTGGGACATCCTCTTGGAGTATTTCACCAGAAATGCCTTGTCACCTTTGGCCCATAATTAGGAAGCCTAACTCTGAATCTTATTATCTCAATGTGCCCTCTATGGATCTCTTCCGTTCCACTTCCCAGATGTCGCCATAGGGCCCCTCTCATATATCCTGCGAACAGCATGCAGTCAGACAGACAGTAGTGACTTGTATGATGTTAAGAAGTGGGTTTCATTGATCTGACACTTTATTTATAAGACGCAACTCTCAAAATCTTGCTAATGACATGCAGGCCCCATATGGGGGCTGGAGGAGGTTGTCGGCTTTGGTATATCGAGGGTCTGTGCGCTGTTACCCTACTGTGAGCTCTGTGCACTTTGTCTCTAATTTCCATATGCCTAACATAATCAGAGTCTCAATAGGATTTGAACTGAGAAATAATATAGTAAACTAACAGAAGTATTTCAGATACATATAAGACTAACCAACAAAGTGTCATTGTCTATTGCACGATACATAACGACCAAGATAACAAGTAGGATATCTAATATTAGGCTTCCTAGACTTAAGTCAAAGGTGAAAGGATGTTTTTGATGAAATACTCCAAGAGGTTGTCACAGTGGTATAAGCAACTAAGGACATATAAAATCCACCAATGCTCTTCTGGAATCAGCTACAGGTTAGTTGGTTCTAGTAATAAAATCCCTTCATAGAGGCAGACAGACCAAGGGAAAGCATATTCAGATAGAAATACTTAGATAAGTTAATCACCCACAAAGCATGGGCATATTGGGCTTGAACTTGCAATTCACAATAGGTGACCCAGTATGAAACTGATCACTTCCTGACTGAAAAGACTACTAGAACTGTAGTCAACAAGACTAAAGTAATATAATAGTTTATATAGTCAACTCAGTTCAGGATATCTGTTTGGTAAAACAAATAGTATAGTAATCTCAGTTATGGAATACTATTCTAAGACTAATAAAGGGTGTGAGAAGTTTTAGGATCAAACGGTATTCATATATATGAGATTCTGGATATTTATATATTGAAACTACTGCAGTACTTCAGAGGCATACCAGTTAGAAGTAGTTCATGAATATTCAGATATGGAATATAAATATTGAAATACCTCTTAAGCTTTACAGACATCATCAACAAAGAAGAGATCTTATCAATATAATATTATTTTACACTTTAAATTTTTACTTCATCTATTTATCGCGATAAGCCTTCTTTGACAGTTTCTCCAATCAAATATTTCAGCCTAAGTCTCTCAAATATATCAGAGTAGGCTTCCACCTAACATATGAGATATTAGGACATTTAGCTTGAACTTGCACTTGGCATAGATAGTTCAGCATAAAACTGACCACTTCATAACTAAAGAGACTACTTGAATGATAGTCATTACCAGTAAAGTAACATAATAATAGTCTTTGCAGTCAACTAAGTTGAGAATATCTGTTTGGTAAAACCAATAGCACAGTCCTCTCAGCAGAGAAATACTATTTGAAGACTGATAAAGGGGGTGTGAAGTTTTAGGATCAAATAGTGTTCACACTTATAAGATTCTAGACGTTTCCATATTAAAGCCAGAGTAGTACTTAGAGTATTTAGTAGTTAGCAGTAGTCTATAAATACTCAGTTGTAGGATATAAATATCAAAATGCCTCCTAAGCTCTACCGAGATTATCAAGAAATAGAGAAGAGATCTTATCAATATAAAATTGTTTTACACTTTAAATCTTTACCTTACCCATTGATCAAGACAAGCCTTTCTCAACAGATTCTCCAATCTCAGATTTTGTTCTAAGTCCTTTGACATATACTGGAGTTGGCTTCTACCTAATACTTAATTACTATAATTTTATCCTTGGTCTTTACAAATCATGCCAGTAATAAAGAATAGTAAAAGAGACTAGAGAGTGGTTATCAGCAGAAAGTACCAAGATAGTACAGAACTTATTTTACCTTATTGGTCTTACTAGAAAGATTTTATACAAGAACTTAAGTGGTAGCTAATAGGAAATAAACTTAAATATGATAAATAGTTTTTATAATAGTTGTCGGTTATTTGGTAGTCAGGTAACTGAAGAATTTATATGAGATACTAGATCACTTAGGATGTATCTGGTTACCACCCCAAACCTTCATCATTATATCCCTGATTATAGAGGTTTTCCACTAAACTCCATATTGCCTTTGAGTGGCATATTTGGTTGACACTAAAACTCAATAATTAAAATCCAATAATAATGTCGAAATAAAGCTTTGTGAAATACTGATCTCACTAGTATTTTACAAACTTTCATTTTGGAGCAGTGTGAATAGATTATGACTACCCATTATAACCACCAATTTTTGGAATAGAAAAATAAAAAAATAATTATCACAATACAAGTGCCAATATGTTTCTCATGATAATTATTCTGGTTTTTTTGCAGGACATTTTTTGAATTGATTCTCCTGGTGACCAGATACAATTCTTAGAACTTAAAAATTGCCAATTATGACATCTTGTAACTATTATAATTGCCACCTACAACTGACATTTTGTAATTATAAAGGTTTGAAAACTCCCAGACAATCAGATGTACTCTTAGAATATCTACTTAGATATAATATAATATATTAAAATAAAAGTAAATAAAAATAAAAATAAAAAAAGTATAACAAAACAACTCTGAATAAACTACTTCCAAATACTATACTTATCATGCCTTTTTCATATAATTGAAAGATTCCATAATCCTAGTACTCTGAAAAAGCTATAGACTCTGATTACAGAAGAAAACATTTAAAGATAGAAAACATAAAGAGAATAATATCAAATAAACCAAGATTTACAAGAAGGGAAAGATGAGTAGTAAAATCTGCTTTAGGATCCTTCAACTCAGCTGTTTTCTGTACTTCTGATTGACTTGACCTTATGCATTAAACAAACTCTTCAGATCTGAAAACTAAAATTTTACACTTCTCTCAGGCCTCTCCTGCTACCTGAATGTCCAAGAATTTCAAGTTAACTCAAAATACTAGTAACCTATTAGCCTACCACCTAACACTTGTTGCACAAACTCTATACTCTTCCTATCAATGGGTCAGCAGATTATGAAATATATATGAAGAGCATAGATACCAGATTTCTTACTAAAGAATTGAAGTATTAAAAGAAGATAATATCTTTTTAATAATAAGAGTAATCATGTAGAACTAAATAAGTATAGAGATAAAGTAGAAATATATTTTGAGTAGCTGTCAAGAAACACTGGCACTGATATTGTACTTTAATTGACAAATAGGCTTGGCATGGTTCAGTTAATCAGACTATCCCTTGGGTGGTCTGAAACAGTAAAGTTTGTGACCAGCACACTAAAGAAAAAGTCAGTAAAGCTCAACAAGAGGTGGCAACGTCACATCTTCTAACATGTAGATGCAGAAAAAATCTATAAAGAAGATATACTAAGCTTCTATCATGTTACAACCACAAAATTCACAACTTTCTCTGTCTACAATTTCTCTAAATGTGGTACCCATAAGTAGCATAACAAGCAATGCAGAAAACTCAAGATCACGAAAGTGATGCCAAGGCTGATCTGGTAACCAAGTCTTGTCTGGAAACTACGATGCAACAGAATCCACCCCAGCGCCCTACAGACCACTTCAATCACAATTTGAGGATACAGGACAGCCTTTACTCCTATGGAATAATAGTGAAATAAATCCACTATGGTTATTTGAACTGTTTTGGGATGATTGCACTATTGGTATCATGGTAGAGGGTACCAATAAATATGGTGCAATAAAGGGAAAAGAGCACCAAGAAAGGATTGGATCTGAAGGTTTAGGATAGAGGAGGGGGAAAAGGGTGACTTCAGATGAAGTACAGGTTTTTCTCGGTCTGCTGTTGTATTTAGGGACAAGGAGAGAGGTAGGAGTATAGCGTTATGGGAGTGAAAGGGCCGGGGATCAACACTTGTTCGGGCGATGCCATTAAAACACTTTTGTCAGATAAAGCACTTTTTACATATATCAGATCCGGAGCTTCAGCTTACTCGGGCAGAGTGGTTTCAGAAGTTAGAACTACTTAATCATATCCTTCGTGGCTATTGTCAAAAGTATTACCTACCTGCATCAAATGTGATAGTGGATGAAATGATGATACACTTTGGTGGGAAAAGCTATCATACCTATCAAATGCCTAGTAAACTAATCACTGAAGGCTATAAGGTATTTGCCTTGTGTGATACTGGATATACCTGTAATTGGCTTTATGCATCCAGAAGTGAGTCTGTTTCTGGGCTAGAGGTATTTTTTTAAACTATTTTTGCTGTTCTTTCAAGTTGTTAATCAGAAAAGTTAAACTGATTATTTTAGACTGAATATAGTGATCTTAAAGTTACTGGATCACTTGTATACTAGTTAGCACTAGCACTACCACATACACCTCATGTTCATTTCAACCTTTATATGGACAATTACTTTCCCTCAATTGCACTTTTTGAGAGGTTAAGAGACCTCAAGATCGGGGCATGTGGTACTGCAAGAGTCCGGAAAACTGCCTTTCCACCCTACCTATATGATCACTGGTCAAATATTTCTTGAAATGAGATCTCGGGTAGTCCAGTTGGCAGTACTCGGAAGGTATTAGCTGTGCAGTAGCAGGATCAGAGTGCTGTTCACTTCATTACTACCATCCAGAACTTAGAGGATCAGGTTACAGTTTTACAGAAGAAGCCTCACCCAAGTAGCACTAATGTACCGACAATTCGGCAGGCCTTTGGTCCCACAGAACAGGTCAATCTCTCAATACCTGTAATTACTGATGATTACAATCGGTATAATGTTGGAGTAAATCTCACTGATCAGTATCGTAGCTACTATTTTACGCAGCTGAAGTGTCTTCGGAACTGGCCTCCAATCTTTTATTGGCTTCTGGATACAACTACCATCAATGTATATCTTCTCTCCCAACGGGTTTCTATACATTGCAGACTACCTTCCAGATCAAGGCCCTTTCATCTTGCTATTGCCAAGGATTTAATATCTCAGTACGCACAAACTAGTACCTCAAAGCCCCGTAAATCCTAGTATATCCACAAAACCTCCTATCCCCGCTACAGTAAACTCCAGCAGCGAACCACCCTCCTCCTCCCTCTTGTTAATTCTGCAGCAAACTCACAACCCCACCAATATGTACATTTTGCCTCTAAAAGACTAGAATGTACTCAGTGCCGATTTATTTTTCGTGCTGTGAATTGCAAGGGCAAGCGAGCACCAACTAGTCGCTATGGATGTCTGGGACCCGGGTGTGGATTTTCACTTTGCCGTGATTGTTACAATATTCATCACAAGGATATTCATGTAATATCATAGGTCTTTCAACTTTTTCTCTTTCCTGCTTTTTTCTTTCTTTCTTATCAGGTTTCTTTCTTCAACTATTTTCAACTACTTGTACAGCCGAGTTGAAGCTGGATGCCCGAGGTGACAATACTCATACATAGTGTCCAGCTTCGACTCAGCTGGACAAGTATATGTCTCTTATTTTGATATCACGAGATCTCTTAATAAGCTGCCAAGAGCCCATGTCTGGATTAGGGTATTGGTTAGCGTGCTGGTCGCGAATTTTACTGTTTCAGACCGCCCAAGGGATAATACCTAGGATATGATTCATTTATTTGCATTTTTTGTAGTACTTGACACTCTTGCAGTATTTGGAGCTTGTTGCCGCAGCTGTATCTGTAGTAAACCGTCGTAGATACTTGTAGTTACCGAAATAAAGCCCCACTTTTCTACCTGTTACTTCTTCCTGTTATTGTAACAATTCTATCACTTTTCCAACACATACGCGATCTTCCCAATCTCGCACTCTGAGATACCTAAAAAAAGCCCTTGATGCTGCCTCTGACCTCATTTACCGGTACAGTACTGTACCACATAGCTGTGCTCGGGTGCGCTAGTAGAAAAATATTTATGCCAGCCCCATACGAATCTCTATGGACAAGAATTACAATCCTCACCGCATCTACCACGAAACTTGGCCCCGATGACAACAGGGGTGCTGGTATCTGGTCAGCCAAGAGGGAAATCCCGAAGTAGGGTAACAAAAAATTTCCCGCAAGAGACCCCTCTTCGTCGCCCGCCCAGTTTGCTCATATGTATGGTGGAACCTGTACTTGAACACTCGAGCATTATTTTTTTCCCGATTTTTATGGACACACCCGAGCAGAACTACACATATTCTCCCTCTCCCCAATCACTTATCCTTCCCCCGATGCTCAATTCGATCTTATTTTAATGTGGCAAAATGCGACAAGGCTTCCGATGCTGCGAGAATCCCCATGCATGTTCCAGTTCTGCACCTGGTGAGCAGCCTGCAACAGCGCCCGTGCACGGTGTGACAGGGGAAGTTGAGAGGTTCAAAAGTGTTCCAATGTGGTGTGGAGTATTCGGGGTTACTTATACTGGCCACCAAGGTTGTGTCGGGGGGTCAGCTCGATGGGATATGGGATAATCGATCGTCTTTTTCATCCTGCAGTGGTGGAGAAAGGCTGCTTCTGCCTCTCTCTTCCAACTGTGGCCCTGGACGCACCCGCATCTCCATCAATAGCATCCACACACACCACATCCATTCATTAATTCATCAAACCCACCCCTTCTCCAATCCACCCACCCACATCACATACATACCGCATCCTTATCCATAGCACTGTCCAGCCCACCTAATCCACCCCTCTCTTCGATTTCCGGGATTTTAGCCACCGAATTCGTACTCGCTTGTTCACCATTCTAGGATTCCTGAGTCGATGCAAGGACCAGGTTAAAGACTAATTCGGAATTCTACTTGCACTCAAGAGAAAACTGTGTGGTGGGTTAGGGCGCTATAGCGTCCGAGCGCATAAGGACGAAAACCGGATTACCGTTGGTTCCAATCCATGGTTGGAAAGGAAGGGAGCGAGGGAACTGAGCTCAAGCGAACCCCCTACCCGCATTTACTCGGACAGCCCACTATCGATAAGAAACGGAGCCAAACTGCGGCAGGCTTAGCTGAGCAAGTTAACGAACACCAGTTAATAAGATCCACAAATTTCAGCTTGCTCAAACCATACCGTATCAGGTAAACCCTATTCCTTCTTGGAGAGCTTTGTTTCCGACGGCGGAGATTAGAGGCCTGACGGAGATAGTGGACCGCTCGAGTAAATACCAGTACTGTACCGGCACTCTGGCTCGTAGCTTACACATATAAATATCCATGCTCAGCAGCATAAGTATCACTTACGATCAACCATTGTTTAGCGGACCAAAAAAAAAATATATAGTAGTGAAAAATACCCTATCAGACCCCTCCAATCCTTCCGGTCTTGCCTTCCCTCTCGGCAATTTTCGTCTCCTCTCGACATTTGTAGGAGGAGTAGGAGTACGGTGAATCGGAGATAGCAAAATGAGAGGAAGAATGGTTTTTTCTGGGCTTAATATGTTCCACTGAAGGGGTGATCCAGCCACCAAGCACCTTTTTTGGTTCTGCACCGACCCCAAGTTGCTCCTCAATACCACTATCCATGATCCATCTCATCCCGGCCCTCATCTTCCATTTCCTTTCCAGTTTCTCCGCCAATTTTCATTCGCGGAGGGGAGACCTTCTTTCGGTGCTTTTGCTTTTTTCTCTCTTTTCTCACCTTATCGAAAGCCCCAGCCTCATTTCACTCTAACCTTTTTAAAATGACCACATCTACTTTACCGACATCATTATCATATTGCTAGTGATGACTCGTATTTTAATCCTCAGCGCTCCCCTCCGATGAGCCTACTCGAGTAGAACGCGGCGCAAAAATGCACCAACTGGAAAGAGCACCGCACGAGCACAAGTACCGAAGAGGACATGAGGGTAGTAGGAAGGAAGTATCCGAAAACAGGGGTCATGAGTTTGTCTGAGGGTCCAGTTGCGCACGAATTTTTGCCATATATTTTGCAAATCCCTGTATTCGGGTACTTCTTGCCTGCTAGGAGCAGGAAACAGGGGTGTCATCCGCCAGCCATCTGCTCTCCCCCCATCCCCATCCACCCGTACATACATAGAGTATATTGCGCACCCTGTGCCATACATTTTCAATTTACACTACCGGTACTATATAGTATACCCCGGGAAAACCAAAGTAAATAAGAAGGATAAAATTTTAGCGCCTTTGGTACCGTACACCGGTGCGAGTACTCGTATATCAGAATGATTTATATGTAGCGGAACCGATCCCATTCCACACCTGGTATACTGCCCCGGGTACTAAATTGCTGACTGACGTTAGTGACCCTCCGTAGACCCGGAATTACAGCCTCGAATCGGGCGTTTTATGCACAGAACACCTGTACTCGTGCTGCACCAATCCACAATCGGGGAAAACTTTAACCCACTTGCCACCATCCTCCCACTTCCTTATCCTTGTTCTCTCCCTCTTGGTCTTCAGCCCCCATGCTGCCCTTTCGCAGAGCCGTACGGGTGCAGCACGAGTGCAGTCTGTTCCCCAGATAGAAAACCACCCCTCACACCCTCCCCCCTCTTCTAGCCACCAACTCGCATGGTCACATCATAAGATCACAGGAAAACGAGGATCAATCATTTCCCACACTTTCTGGATCACCTCAGACCGTGCTCGGGGATGAACGCGGGTGACCAGACGCTCAGGGATTAGGAGGGATATCTTGATTGTTCGAGCAGTTTCCATACCGTATTGGTTTCTCATTATATCTCCTACGAAGGAGACAGAAACGGCCAGGGGCTCCAGAATCCCTAGGTCTCCGACCAACCAACCTCCATACCCCAGTACCGGTACTTCTGCACCAGAGTGGGGGTAAGAAAGAAACAAGTGCTCGGTAGCTTACCGGAGACTTCTGGCGTTTTCCCAAACTTTAAACAACTCAAGCCGATCTGAAGAAGAGTCTTGCGATGAGTAATTGTGCTCCTAGGTCCGTCATGCACGTGGCGGCGGGGGGGTTCAAGGTATGCTCTGCGCTTGGTCCACACCCATCCATCCCCGCAGTTCGACTCCCGTACTTGGCACGGCGCTATTACCGATCTGACCACTTACAGCTCACTACTATTCTCCAAATATAATTCGACAAAGTACTGGTAGAGTTTACCACACCAAATCTTAGAGACTCTTTTCTCTCTGCTCTACCTCCTGAAAGTGTTTAGGTACAGTACAGTGATGTATGTGCTTGAAGAGCTTGGTACGGCACATATTCTGGTGCTGTACCAATGACCAGCAAGAAGCTTGTCCCGAGAAAGAACTGGCTTGGGAGGCAGGAGGAAGATGCAAACGCACAAAGATAGAGAGGGCATGATCAAGCAAGCAAGCAAGCAGGGGGGAAACAGTCAAGTGCCGGACTAGAGATGCAGGGAACCAACTACACCGCGATAACATTCAAGTTCACATCACGGTTAGTACAAAGCGCACTCCCCCCTCCCCTACGGTACAGACCTTGCGAGGCAGACCTCCTCGTTCCAACACCCGAGCGGTGTATAGGCTTGTGTGGGAGCAATTCGAAATGCCACAGTTTACGTACCGTGGGTCCGATTCTCACCCCCACTCTCCCGCCCCAAAAGTGGTACTATGACCAGGGTCGGGTCTGCGGAATAAAGAGAGTGGGCGAATGGAGAAATGTAGATGGGTAACTTAATGTGTGATGGCAGCAAGGCGTTGCAACATGCAAATGTTATTTCCTTTTTGCCTCTCCTCCTGCCGCGATTACAGCACAGCACTGTACCGATACTCAAGTTGTTAATCAAAAGGTCATAATTTGATTTCATCATAGAGAAAACAAGTCCGTCACTGCCAGACTCTCATGATCGTCTCCATTCTCTATTGTGCCCTACCAGATCCCAATCCCAACAATCCCCCCCGGAGAGAAAGGTTTAGGATGGCATCCATTACAGGGGTGTATACCCAATATCACGGCTTGCTCGTGCAAGTACTTGTACTCGAGTACCGTACTCGGGGGTGGAAGTTAGTGATTGGAAAGACAGGGGTTCGAGATTTCAAAGCTTTTTACTCTTCTTAGAGCTGTGCCTACCAAATTAAATAATATTTTCCCTCTGACGGTCATGAGCACGGGGACCTCAAACCCCTGCCTTTCCCATCACTTACCTTCATACCCGAGTACAGTACCATTTACACAAACTTGGACCTGGCCTACACTAAGACATTAGCTTCCCCCATCGAAACAAGAGGGTAACAATACGTGGAAAATCGTGAAGAAATATTTTGGACTTTATTTTTTCACAATTTTTTATGTGCTTTGAGCTCAATTTACCAGGCCCGATGTTATGATTGTCCTGGAAGTTAAAAGCCATCCTAGATGCGGTGCCCGATTGGGAAACTCATGTGGAATATGTCTTAGGTCCCCAGTTTCGATCAATTTGGTCATGGCTTTTCTTTTACACACCACAAGCCAACCAAAAAATAAAAAAAGGAATACTCAGACACTTTGGCAAAGCAATGACCGCTGAAAAGTAACATTTGCAATTATTAAAAATTAGAAATATCTACACCCCCGCTTAATGTCTTTTTTTTTTTTTTCCTATTTTTCCTCACTATTCATCGACAGCAGACTTGTCTTACGGTAGTCCAAGTATGCGATTGGACCATAATATTAAACAAACACCCCTGCAATCGATGGTATCCTAAACCCCTTCTCCCTTTCGGAGTGAGTACACAGAAGAAGAGGAATACCGGTACTCGACTACCGGTAGGAAGAACGAGGTGTTTTTCTTTTTCTTTTTCTTTGTCTTCCCTCCCTCCGTTCGTTCATTCCCTGCGAACGCTCGCCCTTTTTCCCTTTCCTCCTCTCCTGGTTGCTCGTCCTGCGAGAATCATGTCATTATTCTTTGTCCGAGTGGTTCTACCTTGACTATGGGTCTAAGCGCCCCCCCATTATTCCCACGGTTACCCGACGCCATCGGATCCTGTCAAACACTTACCAAAACAGAGGAACGAACGAGAGGCAAGGAACCCTATCTGCAATAGAAAAATGCTGGGTTCATACTATACACAGAGCTCAGATAAACATTCTTCCCAAACGGAAGGTTAGATGATGACCAGTTAGAACGGAGAGAAGGGGGGGGGGACACCTGCAGGGCACAAGGGAAAAGAAAGGAAAGGAAATGGTCGAAAAAAAAACAAAAATGTGAGACAAAGACACGACGACGACGAGCAATGAAATAATGAAAATTAAATGATGAAGAAAGAAAAGAAAAGAAGAAAAACAATGCGAAAATTATCCATGCCAGTGCATTTTGCGGCAGCTGTCAAAACTAAAAGCAAAGAATTCCTCTTCATCGTACCAGGGACCCGGCCTCCCTTTTCAGCAAGACTGCTGCCGCTCCCTCCCCCCAACACCTCACTAAGGTGTCGATCACAGGCGGCCAGTTTCTTTTTCTTTTTCTTTTTTCTCCTCAATAATTTATTTGTTTTCTGTGGCTCTTTTTCTTCCTTTCCTCCTTGAAGCTGAGGGAGCGTGGGAAGCGTGGGGATTCTGTGAGACATGGTCGCCTGGACGACAAAACGACTGAGCTTGGTTAAAAGAGCCGTAAGATAGAGAGAGGCTGATCGACGGTACTAGTACTCAAGTAGGTAGCTCCCTTTATTTTCCTTCTTTTTTCCTTTTTTCTTTGCCTTGTTCTGTTGTTCGACTTGTAACTCTCCTAGTTAGCTCCACGCAAGGTCAAATGTCATGTCCAGTAAGAAACTAAAACAAAAACTCGCAGAAACATGATAGCTCCCGCCTCCCCTTCCACCCGTCTACGTCTATTCTTGGTGGCGCTGTAGAAATGTGGATCGGTTCATACGAAGCCCTCTCTCTCTCCTTCTCCCCATCGACTACTGTAACGCGATCACAATGATGCCGAGTGATCTCTCCCCCTTCGGACAGAGCGGCGGAAGAGTGGGAAAAAAAAATAACCTTGCGTACAAGTACTGGCACGACACCGGACGTACGGTTATGGTACAGTATGCCTGGCAAACTAAGTAACTTATATATATACTTGTATATCATACTGAAACCCTTCTCCAAGCAAAAAAGTCCTGACCTAAACCGGACAGAACTCACGCGCAGGCCCAATAGGATGTGCATGCGAGGAGGAAAAAGTAAAAACTCCGTACCAAATAGGAAAGCAAGCCTAGGAATGGAAACGGATGGGAGGAATAAAAGGGTACCGGTAGGGCGAAGCATCGGGAGGATCGGGAGGGGGGTGGTGGGAATGGCTTTTACAAATTTAACGCGAAAAAAAAGAAAAGAAACTTTGCATGGCCGAAAGAGCTAGGTCTAATCTGTGATGTGCAACACACGGGGGTTCCAGGGCAGGGGGGTTAAACAGCCGATACCAGGTTTGGCGCATCTGGAACAACGCATCTGGGGTGGATTGTTTGAACAATTGACTGAGGGAAAGTTGTCAACTCACATGATTTAACGGGGTAGGGCGGGAATGAGATGGCGGGGGGGGGGGGGGGGGGGGTCGGGAGTGTATGTAGCTTCCCCGATACCTGTAATCGTATTCGAGATGAAGCTTGTTTTTTTCTTTTTCGTCTTTACCTTCCCCTTGATCGTGATTTGGTTCAATTCGTATGAACCGGAATACCAGTGTACGGTCCAGTCAAGTAGTACTGATCGAGAAGACAAAGATGTTTGTTCTCGGTAGAATATTGCATTGTGCGGCTGGCTCCCCGAACGCGGGGCAAAAACAGCAAAAAGTGTCCTTTCCGTCCCTGCACTAGCGCCGTACTGTACTCGAGTACCAAGAGGAGGAGAGAGAAGGAGGGGAAAGCTCGATAGATGATGGGAAGGACTATCTTACATTTTCAAAAAATTGCCATTCTCCTTTCACTGACTTGTTTTCAGCGGAAAAGAAAAAAAAAGCACCTACGATCTACACGATCTAAAAACACCTAATAATTTCACCGAGTGACAGTGGGTGACTCCGCCAACAGACTTGCGGGCCTCTTTGAGAGACATATTGATCGCCAGTTATCGCGGAGAGGACCCCACAGGAATGGAACCACTGGAAGTGGAATCTTCATGACCCACTTTCTCACCTCACCTTTTCCCACGTCCTTTTCCTTCCTTCCGGATACCGATATGGCTATAGGGATGTTTTGAGCAACTCTTTCTCTCTTCTCTTTCCACTTGGATACAACCTCAACGTTTGGGCCCACCCCCCCTCCCTCCCCTTGTGCTTTCCCCCGCTCTCTCCCCCGGCCCTCTTCTCCCTCATTCCAAATTACATGGGGGTGCAATAAGCCCCCCTTTCTTCCTACTGGTACGGATACGGCGCGAGAATCGTGCTTGCCCCATTTATTCCATGTTAGAATTTGCAATGACCTCCCCACCCCTCCCCCCCTTCCCCCTTCCCCATACCTGTCTATGTTGGGCAAATACCGGTAGTGCTTTTTCTCCCCGTTCGTGTGGGTGGGAGAGAGAGAAAATGTGGTTATATGTGTGTGTGTGTGCGTGTGCATGAGTGCGCGTGGGAGTTCTTGATCTGCTCGACTTTGTTTCCCCTTTCGTGGGCACCTCCTGCTTAGTGTTATGGATCTTGAAGGGGTTTTGTATCGGGGTACAGTGTATGGCTGATAAACACTTTTGAGGATTTTTTGTCAAAACTCGCTCCCCTTTTTCTTCTTACTGGCAAATGGGCACGCTTGTGGGACGCTGGTCCTAGCCGAGTTGGTTATAGTGCCTGTATACGGTACAAGTCGTGGTATGATGGATGGGGTGACGGGATACTGTAATTGTGCTAGAGCATCGAATAGCTAAACAGGTAGTGCGGGAGGTGAAGTGAAAGTGGAGCGTTTTAGGGGGAGAAAAAGGGAGGTCTGTCCAGGTGCGCATTACTACTGTACTACGGAATTTACAGATCCAGTGAGAGTGAGAGAGGGAGAAAAGGGAGGTTGGATCTATCACATCATCGAGCAACTTGCAAAAAAAAAAAAAAAAAAAAGTCTTGGGTTCCATCCATCACGCTGGATCTTACTGGCCATATTGTAACTCGTACTCATTCTGTTATCCTAACCAACAAGTCTACCCTAGTCCAGTCTAGCCTAGTCCAAGCGGAAGGAAAGGAAAAGGGAGGGAAGGAAGTAAATCGCCCCGAATCCCCGAAGTGACCAAGTCAGGCCCCAAGCAAGAGCGAGGCATCAAAGTAAGACCCGTTAACCTGCTTAAGCTATGATATCTATAGAGGTGTGTGGGGGAGAGAGAGGGGGGGGGGGATCGAGAGGTGATGGGGAGTTGTGGGAAGGGGGGGGGGAGATAAGTTCAAACAGCTCGAATTGGCTTCAGCGGCAGAGCGGACTTTCTCCTCAGGCAGGCAGGCCAGACTCCGGGCAGGGCGTTCCCATCCGTCTTACCGCTCTTTTTCAAAAGCTGAAATCTCTCTCTACCTAACGCACAGTCTGCAGATAGCGGTTATTCTTTCCCTCCTTTTCACCCCTCATTCGTTCATTCATTCATTTCATTCTTTCTTGGGGGGGGTTAACGACTGGATGGGACTGACGCGCTCACGGAAAACGCTTGAACCCAGAGGCAAAGGGTTATCATCACGGAGGCAGTTATACATACGTACGTATGCTAACTATGCTAACTACGCCTACCTGCCTGCCTACCTGACTGCCTGCCTGCCTGCCTATCCAGCTGTGCGTCGTAAACCCTTCCCTGACAGGAGTCTGGGGTGGGGGGGGGGG
>JACCEG010000106.1:268610-312225 GCA_014065205.1 Tuber brumale | reverse complement strand
TTTTTTTTTTTTTTTTTTTTTTTAATAATAATAATAATAATAATAATAAGAAGAAGAAGAAGAAGGGAAAAGGGAAAAGGGAAAAAGGGAAAAGAAAAAAGACTATCATCACCTTTCCCACTAAGCCTGGTATACTATAACTTTGTACTGTACTGGTACAGCATAGTAGTTACGTTTCCCTTGCCGAGCACACATACGGCAAGTATGATATCCTACCGCATTTGAGGGAACAATTGTTCGTTAATGTACGATATCGTGCGGTCCGCCCGGCACGATTCGGGGCCAATTTTTTAATGTTTTTTTTTCTTCTTTTTTCTTTTTTTTGTTATACCTTGGACTGGCGCTTAGACCATAGTTTACTTGGTGGAGCAAGTGACAAATCAATCATACATGATCGTACATACACATACTGTACTCTACTGTACAATACACACTCACATATTTACACATAAGTGGGCCGGACAACTGTGTTTGACTAGGCTGGAATGGTACAGTATCATAGACGGCACTGCACTGCATTGTGCTAACTCATGTGCGACAACAACGCATAGTATTTCAAAGGTCGGGTTTGAATTTCGTGGGAAATCCATTTTCCCGAGTGAACGGGCGGCTTCTGGCCCTTTTTCCCTCCTTCCTTTTTTAAGGGATTGAGTTATCCAGCCTGGCCGGCCTGACCTCTAGCATGATCTGATACGTTACCTCTTTCTCAAACCAAACTACCAAGCCAGGAATACACACTTGCACCCGCAGCCCATCGGGAGCTGGCGGGTGGTTGGGAGCCAGGATCGGAGAGGTCATAGCTTTTTCTATCTTATGATGTTTTGATTTTTGATTTTTGATCAACCCATTCATCAATTCTACATGAGGATTCGCTACTCTAACCTGGTTTGCTGTAGATCACTTGCAATCACTCGTTCATGTTGCAACTGAGCGCGCGCCTTTTTGCCCTTTCTGTTCACCTTTACGATTTGGCACCTTGTTGCGACCTCTGCTGCT
Source organism: Tuber brumale (assembly GCA_014065205.1). Classification (NCBI taxonomy): domain Eukaryota; kingdom Fungi; phylum Ascomycota; class Pezizomycetes; order Pezizales; family Tuberaceae; genus Tuber; species Tuber brumale. Next base: position 311,229 of record JACCEG010000106.1, on the reverse strand, counting down.
ACAGCATCAAGAAGGAAGTCTGAAGCGCTTTGCTTCAATGTTACAATATGTGCACACGGGACGCGATGCTATGTGGCCGTACTGGAACCACTCGAATTTGGAGGAATGTACGGAGTTGATGTTTACTTGGCTTGCTCCTGCCGTGCGCATCGATTGATATGAATGTGGGATGGATGGACTAGAAATAATTGAAACGCAATGAATGCTAGGGCGTTTCCTCCACTTCCCGCTCTTTACTCGCGAGTTCCTAGAATACCGTAATTGCCTGTGAAAGGGGAGGACAGAGTATACAGGAAGGTAAAGAGGTAGGTTTTTTGCATTACGGATGGAATAAGATAGGTGGTAATCATAAGGTGCATCTCCAAAGCATGATGGAAAGAAGGAAAATTATGACAGCGGAAAAATGCTAAAAGAAACCCGACAGAGGACAGGAAACAAAAGAAAACAGGGGGATAAAGAGAAGGGAATATAGAAGAAAGGAAAGTGAGATACCACCGTACCATACCTCCACAAAGCTCACATTATCCTGAAAGATATAGAGCTCCCCTTCTCGTGCGGCCTGTACAACTCCGCGTGCACACGCTATATTCGAATTAATACGTCTAACAGCATTTTCGTCTCCTCCCCCCGCTCGAATCTCTAAAAACATCCTCCCACTCTCTCAGGCCGGCGCTGAAACCATCTGCCACGACTCTTCCGGGGCCCTTCCTTTTTCTCGTGCTCCCGGAGGCGTCCACCCACCCGCCCGAATCCCCATATTGAATCCCACTCATCGGGTCGTCAGGGTCTACCTCTCCAAGCTCAATCTTGGTCACTATCATGTGCGCGAGTCTAGTGAAGACCTCATCCACATTCTCACCGGACAGTGCCGACGTTTCCATCGTGACGGGTATGTCCTGAAGGGAGGCCCAGCGAGCTGCTTCATTTGTCGTCACAGCTCTCTCCACTGTCTCCACCTGTTGTCTACTCTCCTCTTCCGGTATTGGTGTGAAGAAAGAATTTGTAGTGGATGATGATGAGGGTATGTCAATGAATTGTCCGCCTGAGCCTTCTGGGGGGGTGGAGAGGTCTGACTTGTTCCCCACGAGGAGCAACGTCAAATTTGGTGAAGCCAGGGCCCGGGCGTCTGTCAAGAAGGTTGGCAGCGAAGTAAAACTTGGATGGGACGTAATGTCATAGATAAGGACGGCGCCAGCAGCGCCGCGGTAGTAAGAGCGAGTAACAGATCGAAAGCGCTCTTGCCCGGCGGTGTCCCATAGCTACAGAGTCAGTGATGGCCCAGAGTATAAAAAATGAAAAACAGGTACAAAAGTGAAGTGGAGGGGGAAAAGAAAATAACAGAAAGGGCTTATAGAAGGAATTACTTGGAGTTTGATGCGTTTACGGCGGGAGCCCGTACCAACTTTGATTATCTTCGAAGAGAATTCCACTCCGATGGTTTGCGACGATAGAATTCGCCCTGTTTTAAAGTAAGCGATGTGTGCCCATGAATTCTGCGCCCATGGTTCCAATTTCTCTCACATTCTCCTCGGACGAACCGATGCAGCAAACAAGACCTATCCCCGTCTTTAGCCGAGCTTGGTACAACACTATATTCTCGTAGATGCATACTTTCCACACCCACTCGGTCCCAGTAATATGATCTTTGCAAGGTAATCGTACAGACTACCGAGTTCCTGCAGCCGCACAAGGGATGGGTATGTCAGTAATGTGACAGCGGGGAAAAGGAAGGGGGGGGAAGCAAAGAATCGCGCGAACCTGGTCTTCTGGAGCGGACCTAGAGGATTCAGTTGAAGCACCTGAAGCAGCGCGTTGACGCGGCATGGTAGAGTTGTTTGAAGTAGTGTTTGGAAGAGTTGACGTTGGTGGGATGTTCGTTTGTGTATCTCGTCTTGTCTCGTCTTCCTCACCCTTGCAAACTTCTGCAGGGTAATCTAGGGACGCCAATCCAGCTGGCTGAGGCTGAGATAGGCTGTGGCGGTGATGTCATTTTGCCCAACGGAATCTTTTCTATGAACTTGGAAGAAGGCTGCGAAAAATAAAATAAAATAAAATAAAAGACAATTAACATAAGTATGAAACGATCGAGCATCATACCTAAAACTCAAAGAGAATACATTCTTCCAATTGTGCTTTCCCTAACAAATTTACAACGGAACCACGGCAGGTGTGCCCGCATTAGATTCCATGATTGACAGAATTGAGACCCCGATCACAACTAATCACTCAGAAGTTCAAAATCCCCCCGGCCGCTGTCCATGATAGATACCAAACTCCCCACCAACCACTGTGCACGGAGCAATAACATCACCTCTACCACTCTAACTACGTGGCCAGAGTTTCACCTAAGGATCACGATGTAGGTTACTTGTAGATGTAGTTATTTTACATGAGTGTGTGTGGAGTATACAATGTACACCCCGCTTCACCCCAGACACAACATGCTGCAGTGCCTGGCTCCTTTGCCCGGTACGTAGCAGGGACAACCTTCGCTTGACTAGACCATGTAGCGGATCACATAAATTTACTTGGTGCACTTAGGGAACTCTACCAACAGGACTGAGACGGGATCCGTCGGGTTATCAAGCTCTCCAGCCTAGGGTCTGTGGCGTGACAAGCATCTTTACTAAAGTACTGGACATATAATGACCGATATTCCATCCAACGAATCTGAGAAGATGGGGATTGTCATCGGCCTGCAGTGCGCTGCAGTGTAGTTAGCTCTTTCATTCCGCATTTCATTTCTCCGTTTTCTTATTTTTGATATTGGGCGGTAGGTGAAGTGAAGGGAGGGCAGGAGCTTTTGGGCACGAGTTCTGAGCTCAATTATATCCATCCACGTTTTTGCTTTGAACACAAATTGATATCCCGGAGTTGCTTGCACTGTACTGTACTAGTGTGTACTGGTGCTTGGCTTATATAGCCTTCAGATCATTCTATTCGATGGTCATATTTGAATTCTGGGCGTGCAATTCTGTGGAACAATAGATTTTCATTTTATTTTAACACCATTAAGACAGAAGCAGATATTATGGGGGTTTGTCAATTCTCATCTGTTTTCAATCGAGATCGACGGCCAAAGATAGGCTACACGGGGTGCCATATATCCCAAGTTTGAATATGGATTATGCGGAGCTAGGCAGCAGGGTGTGTAACTGCAACAACTTTTTGGCATCACCTTGTCACTTACATGTGGTATAGAAAGTAAAGGGAAGAAAGAAATTCCCTATATGATACCAGCCGGTGAAGCCAGTCCCCCCGCATTCAGGAGAGCACAGAAGAGGGGCTTAAGAGAGGGGAAAGATAACGAGGCCATCAGATCCTGTGAGAAAGAAAAAAAAGAATACCCTTGAGAGAAACGCCCGTATTGTAATAACCCTAGACAGTAGAAAATCCCATTTCCACCCGAAAACTAAATCCCAAACCCCGGAAACGTTTAAGATACAATACAGAAGCTTTAATTACACTGACCCACTGAAGATAAAAATAAAAAGAAACAATGTCCAAAGACATTTGAGGGTGATTGAATTGGTAGAAGTATGGAGTTGTTTTATTAGAGGCTTCGGATTCCCCAAGGACAGCGGAGAACGAACTAACAAACTTCGGGTTGAGGAAAGCCTTTCTTTCCTTTTGCTACCCATTGTATTACACCTCCGATGCTACCACTAAACTCGGACTAGGACGCATTCCGAGATCCACACCAGATGGTACGCCTTCCTGAGCACCTTCCCGGTGGGGCCCAGCAGAGCTTGAGGGGCTACCATGGAAATCTCTTGTTCCTCCTCCTCTTGTCTGCCCAGATGAGAGCCCGTTCGGCGTGTCTAACGTTTTCCTCCCTCTCCGGTTTTTAGTGCCTGGGGTTCTTCCTCGTGGGACTGAAGAGCCTGCACGCATCTTCTTGGTATAACTTCCAGGCGGCGGGGGGACAATTTCAAATCTAGTGGGCGGTATATCGTCGGTGTTATCGTCCTGCATGAATGACTTCATTTGCGAGTTCCACTTGCTAGGAGATGCAAATTTCATAGCCAATGGAGTTGCCTTCGGAGGAGCAAAGGGAGTAAAGGGGGTCTCAGGAACCTTTAAATCAAACGTATGGAGGGTCGGAGCAATTTTGTCCATGTCCATGGCGTCCCCTGTTAAAGATCTACTACCATTCCGTCCCTGATCTCTAATTGCATCGCCTTCTCTATCCTCTCCCGCATTACTGAACGCCGCCGGCTCGGGCCTTGGTGCAATTGTCGGTAAGGGTTCGTTAAGTTGCACAGCTTGGGATCGTCCAACAACAAAAGGCGTCCAGACAAGCGCGTCCGGATTGAGCTTTACATACCTCTTGGCCTCCCACTTTTGGATATGGGCTTCAAGGGCGGGATAATCAATGCGTAAGGCATAGGTTCGAGTAACTGGATCCCTTACCAGAGCATTTAATGCCTCCAGACCACAAATGACGTCGTCCGATGTCATCCCAGTGCGTTGCGAAAGCTGAGCGATAGTTACTGGCGCTGATTGGTTACGGAGCTCATAACATAAAGTCAGTTTCCAGTAGTTTCGATACGACAACAATCCAAGATCAGAGAATGGCTTTTCAGGCGACCCCGTTTTATTTTCGTGTCTCGTAAGTAGATAGGAGAATGCAATAAGCAGATTCCCGTATCCTTTGCGTTGGTGTATCGGCAATGTCAAAATACAGGATACATTGTGCTGACTTGATATGCGTTTTTCCTATGAAAGGTGGTTAGCTTTTGACCTCATATTCTTAACTGGAGTTGTGTAAACCTTTGAGAAATATCCTACAAAGTGCATTCCAAACTCATTGCATTCCGTCATCACATAAAATAGAAATGGTTCCACATCGTAATATAACGTTTTAGATCCCAAGAACAGCTTTGCAAGCACACACAAATTTTGACAGTATAGTGAGTGCTTTCTGCCATCGATTTCAAAAACAGATATTGAACCATCTCTGTATACCTCATCACCTGGCGGGTGTTTGCTCTCGCATTTCATCTGGGGAAAAGATTAGAGGTAACTTGAAAATTGGTAATAGAAGGACATACCTTATGTCTCCATCCGACATACTCGCTGTTCATATACTTTAGGCAAAATTCGCATATCCACAACACACGATTTTCGCTGTACTCTTGTGGATAAGGTGCAGTATACCAAGTATCAATTTCGTATTCCCCAAAATGGATACATTCAATCTTCGAAGCATCCGCAAATCTGGTATTCCGGTCCCTATTCTTTTGCTTGGGTTGGGGGTTGAGCGATGCAGATATTACCAAACGAGTTTCTTTTTCGGCTTCTGCCTCAGCACGAGCCTTTTCAAAGCGGTCTCTTTCCCCGGCTCCAGGCAGAGTTAATTCGGTAGATGCCTCTTCTTCAGTAAGAATCCCGCCATAAGGTTTAGACTTTTCGTCATCTTGGGGTGAGAAATTATGGAAGACTGGTTTTGGTATATGGGCCTTTGGCGTGGCTCTGGCAGTCGCAGATTTAAGGGGCCGGCCTCTGCGGGCAGGCAATTTCTCTGGCTTATGAACCTCCATTTTCGGGCCTGATGGTATTGATTTCGGTTTCGGCTGGGTGAGATTTGGGTTAGAAACCGTTGCAAGGACAGTCGCTAACTTGCCTGGTGTGAGGTTTGTGATATGCAGGTGGAATTTGCGTGCTGTTTTTTTATAGGTAACGACAGGTGTTCGTGGTTCGTATAATCTTTGTTTTCCTTTGGGGGGTGTTGTATCCTGTATATCCGAACTTGCCGAGACAGCGCCCCGTTCTTCGTCATGGGAAATTTCCATCTGATGCTCATCTTCTGGCTCGAGCTCAAACTCACCATCCTCGTCATCGCTCGTGTTCCTGTTCTTTGAAAAATCGGATTTTCTTCGTTTTCTTCGACGAGAGCATATTGTATCTTCATTTGAACCACCACGCTTCCGCTTTCGTTCCCTTAGCCTTGGTGTTTCTTTAGCTACAAGAATGATCACGGATCAGCATGCTGCGAGTGTGAATGTAACAGTCTATATTCTTACTTACCTGTACCTGGCCGCCTGTGATGTTTAGACTGGGAAGACGGGCTTTTCAGACTCGATGCCGACTCATGGCCCCCCGCAGCACATAGCGGACATCGCCATTTTGTTGTTTCTGATTAATAAATGTTAGAAAGAACTATTTTATCCTCAGAAGCTAAAGAGGACATGGATTAGTCTTGCTACCTTCGTCAAAAGCTGACTTTACTCCACCACATTCATTAGCTTCACGATCACATTGCTTGTGGGCTAAACATTACGTATATACGTTAGTGTCATCGCACATGTAAATATAGTCTAGAGTATTACCAAAGGAGCCACAAATGCATTCAAGCGGATCTTCGTATTCGGGACTAGGATCGTTATCTTCGTCTTTGTCGCAATGTCTATCAAAGCCAATATCAGTATCTGGGCCAAAGGTTATTCAGCTGAGCTTATAGTGGGTCCTGACACGCAAAGATTCTTTGTGGGCTTTTCGGCATCCTCGTCTTCGACACCTTGCCAAGGCTCCCCATTCTTCTCAGCTTGCCATTCCTCTTCCTCTTCATCATCCTCCCCGTATTCATCGTCATCATCGTCCGAGGAAGAGGAGACGGCGGAGGACGATTCAGAAGGCGATCTGTCGTCTGATCTGTCATCTGCAGAGGACTGGTCTTCGGTCTCCTCGTCTTCTTCAGCGCACTTAGGCTCTATATCACCTCGCTATTCAAGGCCCCGTTAGCTAAGATTTCCATTAACTTACAATGAGAACTAGTCATACTTTCCGCCTCCCGATAGAGCAAGTGGACCTCCGAGATCTGTTTGACGCAACACTTTCAATGTCATTGTCGTCCTCTCCTTCTCCACCCCTCAGACCCTCCATACCACCGCAGCCGGGGTCGGAGGCGAGGAGTGTCAACACCCGTGTATGTAGAGAAAACAACTTGGCAGCTTCGTGGTAAATCTGACTAACAGATTTAAACCTCCAGCTAGACTTCCCTCCCCGATATTAGATGTAAATATGGTTGATCGTTGAGAGCTGTCACCGGCGGCGACAATTAATTCGTTGAGGTAATGTGAATAAAAGAGTTGCGATTTATGAGCTAGGTGCTTCCGTTAAGGTGGTAAAATTCAACGTCAGGCAAAACCGCCGCAGGGGGTGAGTTTAGGGGGTTTATAAATGCCACAAACGTTGTAATTGTTGGCTTTCAGGAAGTGTATAAACCTGCGGTTAAAGATAGGCGGAGATGGCGATTCGAAGACGCGTAGAGGGTAAGTGGATGGGAGAGCAGGAACATGTTGGTAGCCCCTGCACAAGGGCGTTCTGTGGAAGTCGTGGGAGTCGCGGTTCAAATTCTTGACCCTTAGGGTAGCACAAGGCAAGCTAGTCTGCATTGAGGGCCAAGCATTCTTCCCTATTCGCGCTTCCAGAGCACATTCAAGAATGCTTGGCAATGAGTCCGCTTTCTCCACCAACCGCCTTCCACGAGCATTGCTGTTTGATTGATCACTGGAAACACAAACGATAGAATTGCAGTTCAAGCATTATGGCTATTCCGTTCGAAGCCTTTCTCCCATATGCCATTATGGTTGGTGTAAGTGATGCACCTTAATGAGTACTTGTTGGGTTTGAATCATTGCGAAACCTGCTGATACAATGGGTTTTTCTAGATGTTTGGCGTATCAAGTGTCGTAAGTTACAATGGCCTCGAGTCTCGCTCAATAAGAGACGTGCATCTAGAGTGATATTGACAACATACAAGGGTCTTGTTGTCGTTAAAAGACTTAAGAACGAGGGAAAACATCCGAGATATAATTTGGATGTTTGGGATCGAGTAAGGAGCCCCCAGGCTTGCTATGATATATTTTGATGCATTGCTGATGATATGCATGTTTTCCCTACAGCAAAGTATCACCTCGCCAGGCCCGGTAGTCACTCAAAATATCTGGCACCCGTACTGATGTGGGATTGTTCGGGGTAGTGATGGACCGAGACCGACGCCTGACCGGCTCATTACGAGGACAAACCGACAACCCAGTTGCTCCTACTGAATTTGCTGTCAGCTCCGAGTGGAAGGTAGAGCTTCCCATCTTTGATACTTCCTTGCTCCCTAGACTCAAGTTTTCTAGCTAACATAATCATATCCAAATAGTTGTCCAAGAGACAGATATAAGCGCTTTAACGTACAGTCGTTTACGATATTTCAATTTTGTAGTTGAGCTATCAATATAAAGTTCTCTCGTTGGCTCTATCAAACCGTAATATTGGGTCGCCGGATTGGTGCCTGGTTTTTCCCCGCTGTTCGTCCTCCGGATTCCCTCGGGCTCATCCACACTCTACCCTTTTTTGATAGTTATTTTTCTTCTTTTTGCGGCTTAGCCTCTGTCTCCAATCACAGGATGGCGCTTGTATCTAAGACAGGAAATAAAGTTTTTGGCTGGACAGGAATCTCCTCGGGAGATCATGTATGAGTCGCACCGCACGGTTGCATATTGCACTTTCACCAAAACCCTAGCATTAGTATTAGGCGATGCCCATTCAATGAAACATACTCGTACTCCTAACCTCCAAGCGAGTCCAAAGTGGGCATATAAAACGATTCGTCCAATAAGTTATTGGATCATGAAAGCAAGACTGCAGAATGGGTAGTCGTTTACTGGGAAGAAACCTCCTTGATATTGCTTTATTTTCCAGCTTCCTAAAGCTTGATTGTTACCCATACCGTGTACTGCGAGGTAGGACTTTTTACTACCCACGAGCGAGGTGTAAGTGTCGGTGAGATTCCGGTCAAGGAAACACTGCTACAATCGCGTGTGCAGGCGATACACGATTGTTTCGGTGGCGTGACGCTACCATAGCATCGCTGGCGCAGGATAGTGATTTCACCGCACATTTAGGCAGTCACTCCAGAATAGGTAGGGAGGACATCTGGCCCAAAACATTGCTTGAAACCATTTCCTGAAGGAAAAAACGCAGTGAACGCTCCTGTGCATGACCTCTCTCGGCGTTAGAATTCTACAATTATGATACCGGATCCATCGGGCAAAACCTGTCACTGGGGCCATCCGAGTGATAGTAAAGCACGCATACTCGGCTTAAACCCATACAAGCCGATCTCAGCTCTAGAGCTAACCCCCCTAAACTACAAACTTGATGCCCAGCTCTAACGAACCTCGAAGAAGAAAATCTCAGACGCACATAACCATGGTAGCCAAATTGTCCAGATGATATACACCTGTAAGTTACTCACTACGTTTCAGAAAAAAAAAAAAAAAAAACACATTCGCAAAAGGCCTAAGGTAATACCGGAATAAAGAATAGAGCTTTAACTTAACTTCCGGATTGGGTCTTATTTTGCCCGACCCCGGTGCCACAGCTTCCCCACAGTTTCCTAACGAAGTAAACCAGCAGGTATCGTAGGTGATGATATACCGTCGTATGGATGCCAGATAGGTAGATGCGCTAACGGCGCTTACAATATGCGATACATGCCTTCTCGGAGATCACGCTGACCACTTCACCCCCCCCCCTTCAACGCACGTGCGTGCAAGCCCGAGCAAAGGACAAGGCGTGAGCACGGTACACTATCGCCATTACCGGTTGCCCAGGAAGAGTCCGGGGGGGGGGGTAGATCTGTTACACATGTGCCTGTGCTACTGCTCGCCCCCGGCCATAAGTTCCCGGAAACAGGGGTGGGATGGGGGGAGGTATATATTTTGTATGGGCGCTCAGATACGCACAGATATTTTACCATATCGGTATACGGTACCAGGGTATGGAGGGGTTAGTGACGGGCCGGACAGGGGTACGGGACGCTGAGGACATATCGACAAATTCCCGCACCGTGAACATATATGTCATCGGCCACTCGTACCACTGTCCGTCTCATCACTAACATCCATACCGGAGTATTTTGCAAATCCGTGTTTTCGGATACTTATGGCCGGGGGCGGGTAGGATGTAGAGCGTTACCGGTTTTCCGGGGCGTCGGCCTGGTGTGTATTGTTGCGTTGAGATTCTCCCGCCCCAGAAGCTGAACTTGACTGGGTGCCCATCCTTGGTAACTTAGGCTGGGCTATAGGGATATATTCCGACTAAAACAGCTGGTTCTGGGTAAAGTCGATATCATGGTGAGTTACCATGGAGGGAGGGATAGTTGTGCTGGTCCGTGGACGCCCGGCCTGAGCTGATATCCCTAGGTGTGATACCTCAATTACACTACGGTAGTACCTCGGGCAAGATATCACGAGTCTGGAGAAATGCTGTCATCTAGGCGGGTATCCAAGTCCGCGCTATTTCTACAAAAGGGATTTATCTTATTTAGAGCTCACCTTAAAGCCTTATGCTATTCCCAAATACTCCCAAAGTCTGTGCATAGCCCTACAAGGATACAGACATACCGAGTGACACATTATGAGTCCACATACTCAACTCTCTTCACATGGTATTGTACCGAGCTTATCAAGAAGTTATGGAACAGTTACTCGAGGTTAGCCAACCAAATAGATCCCTGCCCGTCCCGGTTAATGAGCCCATACCGGTACCCTTTCATTAAGGCCATCCCTGTATGTTGCTATACTGGGTGGAAGGGGCTTCTAGAGGCTCACACAAGCCTCCCCAAAACTTTATTTCAGGAAACCGACTCATTCCACGGACGTCTCGGCATTAGTTTATAGTACTGGTACCGGTAGTGAGTGCCTGATAGAAATCTCCTAGTGAAGCCATCCCTACTCTTGGGCCTTAAGTTTGAGAATCGTTCCATATCATACAACTTATCGGGAGATTCACAGAACCCACTGACACCGACCCACGAATACCGGTACGCATCCATAAATTCATCCATACGTATACATAAATACAAAGCACACGGAACACAACACCCTATCCCTTTCAGGAAAACAAACCCCTCAAAATGGCGACAATGGCAATCCCAAAGGCGACCCGAATAGATTTCAACCAAACCCCCCTCGCCGAGGTCTACGGCAACCCAAACAACTACTTCGCAATGATAATAGAGAACGCCTTCACTCCAACTGAGTGCGAGGACCTAATCGCCCTGGCAGAGTCCACAGGCCCCTGGATCCCGGCGGCCAAAAACGTGCAGGTGCGGGATGCTATGCGGATCCTGCGCCTTGATGCGGAGACTGCCAGGGTGATGTTCGAGCGGGTGGAACCATTTTTGGACGGGGTTAGGCGGCTCAGGAAGGATCTGGAGAGTATGACTGGGAGGAAGGGCGGTGGAAGTGGGGAGAAGGGGGGGTGGGAGTTGGCGGGGTATGTTTGCTCTCTTTTTTATGTCACTTTTGGGAAACTAGGTATGGCTGACGAACACTGCAATCCGGGATGAACAGGTTGAACGAGATGTTGAGGTTCTTAAGATACGAGGAAGGACAGCACTTTAACCCTCATTGTGACGGCACATATCATGGGGATGGCGGGGAGAAGAGACAGAAGTCGTTCTTGACGTTGCATTTGTATCTTACCGATGACGAGTCTTCGAGCTTGAAGGGAGGATCGACGAGATTCTGGAGCCCAGACAGGGCTAAGTTTATGGATGTTGAAGCAAAGCGTGGGAGGGTGTTGCTATTTCAGCAGAGGATGTTGTGGCATAGTGGGGAGCCAGTCATTGGAGGGACGAAGATTACTATGAGGGGTGATATGATGTTTAAGTGGGTTCCATTGAAGCCTCCGAGGCCAAAGGGGGAGAAGAAAAAAGGTGGGAGAGTGGATGAAAGGGTAGAGTGAGTAAAAAAAGACTATAGTTTGGTGGTGTACGGATTTTAGAATACCTGAAACCAAAACTGCTGAAAGCAGTTCTGTTATTTGCATATAGAGACTATAACGCCCGTTTATGCTAATTGCTCCACCCGATTGAACCCTGATAACACCAACTCCAAAGAAATAAGTAATAAAAAAAAACCCCCGTGAATAACGTTACATTCGTGGGAAACCCCGACAAATTATATCGAAGGAAGGGTATAGTTGGATTTATAAAAAATAGCCCAACCGTTCGGGGATGGAACTTTAAGCTTCAGGATATGCCTCTAAATTGCCTGCCTGACCTTCTCACCCGTAGGGGGCTCATCCACAAAATCGGGAATTCCGGGTTCGGCCTGTAAGAAGCTCGGGACCTCCCCACCGATCGTATCAGCATCCCATCCCCCACCCAGCTCTACCTCTTCACCCAAAGCCTCAAGTTCAGCATCTAACTCGGATTCATCTACATCTAGAAGTTTGATTAGAATAACTGTATGATAGACGAAACAAATAATGTAAGTACCTTCTGGAATGTCGTAGGATCTAGAAATGGACTCTTGAATATCATTCCCGATGTCCATGAGATCCGCCATCTCATCCTGAAGCTGCTCGACTAGTTTTCAATAAGGTAGGATAAGTTTCTGCCTGAATGTATTGTGATGGGTGAATGATGGGGAGACTCACTCTTGTCGATATCGATCTTCCCATATTGCTTCTTGAGCTCTTTATTCGTAGTTTTTAACGCATCGACCGTGACCATAACATCTGGGTTGGAATCCTTACGTATCAGTAACCCCCGTCCCAAGTTTAAGCACAAGACAGCCAATATAGAGAGAGATATAGTCGACCAGAGATTGTCTCTAGATGCAAGCAACGGAACGAGGGAGAAAATTAAATATAATGAAAGCGGACTTTTGAGGTTATCTTGCATCATTCCAGCCTGTTCCATGTTCCAGGATTGCTGTTGGAGCTGGTCCTTCTGGGACTCATACATCTTTCGGCGCTGTAGGACTTTGAGTGCCTATTTGAGATCAAAGGAATTAGAACAGAGTCCAAGATGAAGCTCGAGCTATAACACAGAGGATGTGAGTCTAGAGACCTTTTGTTTCAGTGCGCTCTTTCCGGGCCCATCTCGCATTTTAGCCAAGCGTTGCTGATAGGTGGAAAGCTCTGCATTGAGCTTTGAGAGTTGGACATCAATTGATTCGATCCGGGTTTCGAGCTTTCGAGCTTGTTAGACTTGATGAGGCTCCGCCTAAATAAATAATAGAAGCCATTGGAAAAACTCACATTCGAGATGGCGCCCTGGAGGTTTGGCTTAGGTGCAGTGCTCTTGGAGCCGAAGAGACGATTCATCTTGGAGGTATTGTCTATCTCTCAAGCGAAGCTTGATTTTTGTGTCCTCGTGGGTTGGAGAGAGAGCGGCGGATTTGTGGCAACAGACAGGCTTAGCTAAGATTTGAATGACGATTCCACCAAAATCACTCACGTGATAAGGCTACCCTGAGCCCTATTGTGCCGATCAGGAACATGGCCCCTCATCCTCTCCTAGTTATTGCATTATTGTTGATGGTTAGGCCGATAACCATCAAGCCCTCCAGGCTCTAGTCCCGGTAAGCTATCTGGAGCCTCAGCAGACTGGGTCAATATATTATGGTGTAATTTCTTTGGCTAAAGAAGAAGAAGAAAATATATAAGAACTGAGGGAGTCATAACTCTCTAATCCGATATGCCTGCCGTATGCTGCGCTATGCACCTTTTAGGTTCACAACTTCCACACGATCCATCCATGCTGGCCTACATTGTCATTTCACAATCTGAGATATAATATGCGGGATACGCGTTCAAAGAGCGCTCACAGACTGGAGTACTATAACCCCTTTCAATTCTAAAAATGGGAAATTTTGCTAGACCAAAGGCTTTTCTTTAGGGCCATCTAGATATTATCACCCATAAGTGACAAGCTCTGTAAGTAAATATCCATGGTACAATTATGTACCACAAACAATGGTAGTGGGAAAAAGGTACTTACAATTTTATGTGGGTTCGCCGTACAAAAATTACAGCAACATTATCCAATCTGGATTCTACTTGTAAGCTCTCAGCCATCATGGTGGGGTGGGAAAATTCTCCACGGATTTTGTCGCCAAGACCATACACGTAAGGAGATGGTGCCAAAAGATATGAGCAGTGTACTCGAGTATGATTTTCCACTGAAAACAGCCATGTTCGCGACATTCCAACTACTGATATAGTGAGGCAATCTAAGCCAAATATTCGTCTACGTGAAACAGTTCCCCGGATTTTACTTTCCAACCCTTTAGCACTCTGTATCTAAACTGGCTGAGGAATTGTCAAGAGAGCTATGATTGATACATTAGATCTGGCACACTCTCTTATGATTTTGCATGGGAGTGACCTGCGGGCACCTGGCGAGAAGTCTGGAAGAATTTTGGACCATACTACCGGTATTAATCCTTCGGCGAAGTATGATATATTATGGTTTGGATTGTTACGTTGCCATTCTGCTCGCCGTTTTTGGTACCGGCCTCGTATCATAACCTCTGATTAGTTTGGGCATCAGGCGCCAAGGACCCTTACTGGTACGGTATTCCAACTTGATGTAGGAAGACCCCGTTTCCGTAATCTAAGCAAGTGGAATGCCAAACAATCTAGACTGGTCATGTACCCGCTGGCATGGTATGACAATAGCAATCCTTATAATATATTCTTCTGATCATTTTCTTTCGGAACCAGGAGAGGAAACCACTCACGTGCGCCTTGATGAGCCTGAGCACAAGACCGGAGCAAATGACCAACTCAGAGTTGGTGGCCTCTCGAATGTCCTATCACTTATTACATTAGTCTACGATATCGCACTCGTACCAGTATGTTGCTATCATACCAGGTACTGCAAGTGATTTCACACCATTAAAAGGGGGTCGATGCAACTGTACCCGTACGGAGGATATTGGGGTTGGGCATTTCAGCAGCGCTCCAGGGTCCTTGTTGTTCAGAGGCCGAAGGCCGATATGCTTGTTATCAAAAAGAGCAAACTACCCCTTAACGAAGTAGCTCAAACGGGGAGGAATACAGCGACGCTGATATCACACTGTGTCTATTGCATGAAGTTGATGTAGGTTCAGCGGAACTAAGATTCCTCTTCGGTAATTACCTATACCAGTCTTTCATTTTTCACCATCTTCTATTTCTATATCTATATCTATTTCTTTTTTGTTGTTTTTTTTGACCCAGGGCTGCAGGGAAATTCACTCTGTTCTTGCGCCAGGTGCTGTCAGCAGTCAAGCGGTCGTTCCTTGCTTGCATCGACCCTCGTACGGTAACTTACACACTCCTTTAGGCGCAGCTTCCAACTGCCAACGTTTTTCCGCCATCAGCGGCTCACTGATTGTCTACCTACTCTTCCCACCAGTCGTTCCTAAACATCTACACGCCTCAACTCAGCACAGACATCATATCTTCTACCATATTCTCAAGTAAGTGCCACCCTATCCGGCCTGCTTTTTTTTGAAACTATTATTATTCCCCACGTGAGCCCGATCTGTGACTCGGCTTCAACCTGCTGCTATTATTTCTTGCCTGCTTGCTGGGACTGGTTTCCTCCCTCATCTTCATCGACAGTCTCACCAAGCTTACCCCCCCCCACCCCCATCCTCTCCCCGCTTCCCCGAAAGGACGATGGCAGCAGGCTATTGTATACCCACGTGGCCACCCTCTTTGAGGCTTCACTGTATCGGCAAGGGCTCTTCCCCGACAACGGCTAACCACTCGAGCTCATGCAGACCTCATCTTGGAATTTTCTCTTCATACCGCACATCGTCGTCACCTCGTCACCTCGTCACCCTACAGGGGTGAGATTAAGTTCTCCCGATAACGCCCTATCGGCCGCCAAACCTCAATACAGCCTACGCGAGCAATCATGTTTTGGCGATTCGGCGGCTACGCCAATATCTCAACCCTTGACGCGATTCTTGAGAAACCTGATGTGACACTTGAAGATCTGCTTGAGGAATCAGATTTAATCCAAGAGCTTAAACAACAAAATGGAAAGTTGATTGAATTTCTCCGGAGGGAAGATGTTATGTGGAAATTACTGGAATACGTTGTTGCACCTAAGCGTTCAGATCCAGTATCTGATGAAGCAGGGAATAATGCTCCCGAAGCTAGTAGTGGGAACGAATCCGAAGACAGCAACCCAAACGGATGGAATCAACTCCCTGACACGGAGAGGGATAAGGAGGAGAAAGTTAGGCTAAAGTATGCCTACGTTTGCTGCGAGGTTCTATCGAGCGAGTCCTGGTCCATGGCAGAAACACTGATAGAGAATCTGCAACCCCTACGCATGTTCTGGAGTTTCCTAGAGCGTCCTGCCCCCCTCGATCCTTTACAGGCTGGCTATTTTACGAAGGTCAACGAGACATTACTAGACCGAAAAACGGATGAAATGATGGAGTTTTTCAAAGGCCTGGATAATATTGTTCCCAAGATATTGAAGCACGTGGATTGCCCGATGATCATGGATCTGTTACTGAAGATCATCAGCATGGAGAAGTGCGAAGGGGGGACTGGTATAGTAGATGTGGGCTTCCCTGCGCCTGATTGTCTATGCTTTTATCTCCTGTTACCAGGGAACTTTTTTACTGACCAAGTCACAACAGTGGCTCCATTCACAAAACCTAATACCTCTGCTACTCTCTTTCCTTTCTTCGGACTATCCTGCGACTACTCAAACTTCGAGTGGGGATTTTATCAAAGCAATCATTACAATCTCTGCCAATGCTTCCCAAAATGAACAGTCTTGCATTGGGCCCAACGATTTGACCCGCCAGTTAGTCTCTGAGGCCTGTGTTCAAGGTCTTATCCGGGACATGTTGGATGGCGGCAACCCCCTCACTGTAGGAGTAGGAATTGTCATTGAGGTTATCCGCAAAAACAATTCAGATTACGACCCGGATGTCGGAACTGGCGTTGATAGTCCCTCTAGTAGAGATCCCATTTACCTAGGCACTTTGCTACGCCTCTTTGCTAAACATGTTCCGGATTTTATGAAACTGATATTAACTCAATGCATGGTTGTGACGAGTGAGGATGGCTCAAAGACAGAAAAGCAAAGGGAACTGAAAGCTGCTTTCGGGGAAACAATCGAACCCTTGGGCTTCGATAGGTTCAAAACTTGTGAACTAATGGCCGAATTGCTACATTGTAGTAATATGGGTCTTTTGAATGAGCGAGGGGGTGAAAGATATGTTAAGGAGAGGGATCGAGAGAGAGATAGATTGAGGGCAGAGAGGGAGAGAAAGCGACAGGACGTAGAGAGGGCCAATGATATTAATGGCTCGATTGAGGGCGTAGTCGTCGAGAAAGCACCACTCCAAGTACAGAATGGCGGAGCCGAGATTGATGAGGATGGCATTAACGAGGATGAATTCGAAGATGTGGCCGTGTCTGGACTCCTTGAAGAAGTAAGAGGGGCTACCGGTCAAAAGACCACGGGCGGATTGGGCAAGGATGAACCCAAAGACACTAAAATGAGTGAAGACGAAGACGTTTTTGTTGATGAGCCGCTATCCCCCGCTACACTTGCAGTTGACGTGCCTCTGGCCTCTGCATCCGGCTTCACAGCACCAACACCTCCGCCGACGCCTGCAGATTCCATCCCCCAACTAGGCGGTGCCCCTACTCCGGCACCGCCGTCGGATGTCCTGGGCCAGTCAGCAGCACCTGATGATCTAGTCACAGAAACTCTTGGAGAAGGATCAAGTTCTAGAGATGAGAAAATGGAGGATGCACCTCTTCCGCCACCTCCACCGCCGGCAAAGGACGACGATAGGGTTCTAGTGTCAAAGGAGCTTAAGGGGTTGGAGGAAAAGGCCCAACAGGAGGGGAACAGTAAAGCGGAAATGGTCATTGAAGGTGATCTTATGATAACCGATGTTCCCAAAGCGCCTTCTCCACCCCCTGCAGAGGGGGATGATGATAACGGTAGCCTTTTGAAAGGCGGCAGGTCACTTGTGGACGATCTTAAAACTACTCCGATTGCTGCACCCTTGAACCCACAGGCCTCGTCGATATCCCAGGATAGAATGGACGCTGACCTCCCTCCTCTCCCCAAAGAGGCATTCGAAAAATCCAAGCAACCGGATGACCCAGAGGAAGACCTTCTTGACCTTGGAGGAGGTTCACCTTACAGTACTGCTACTTTTAGATCTACAGGAAACTCAAGCTTTGAAGAATACGAAACTATGATTGAGAAGGATTTCGAAGGGAATCCCGTCGTAGGCGACTATTTGAAAATGATGTTTGTTGAGAACTCTGTGGTTCCTACAATATTGGTGTGTTGCGGTTTTCACTACTTTTGGATTCCTATAAGATGGTCGATACTTATTGTTTACAGGACTTCTTCTTCCGATTCCCTTGGAATAACTTTCTACACAATGTCGTCTACGATGTTGTACAGCAGGTTTTCAATGGGCCGATGGAAAGGGGCTATAACCGCGCCCTTGCCATTGACCTCTTTGCCACCGGCCGCATCACTGAGAGAATTGTGGAGGGCCAGAAAGCATCTGACAAGGTAGAGGCAGAGAAAAAGATGCGGCTTGGATACATGGGGCACTTAACACTCATTGCAGAAGAAGTAGTTAAATTCGCTGAACGCCATCCCCCAGAGATCCTCGGCCATAAAGTCATTGAAAAGGTTTCGGATCCTTTATGGATTGAATACGTCGAAGAGACCCTAGCAGCCACAAGAGAGAGGGACAACGCTATCCTAGGGGGAGTCAGGCCGGACATGAGCGTAGGACCACGACAAGCTGTTCTCAACGCGGTACAGGCACAGGCATTTAATGGTAATTTTTCCGATTCTGGATCTTTGATTCTGGGGAATAGTGTGAGTGGAGACTTAGAAACCATCGATTTAGCGAACGGAAGCAGCGGATCTGCGGGCATAGGTAGCGGAGCCGGGATTAGCGGTAGCTCTGGAGGTCTCCTAAGCGGTTTCGGAAGCTCAAGCGATGAGGAGGATGAGGATATGGAACGTGATGATGAAGATGACGATGAGGTCAACAGGTTAGGGCTCAGTGGCAGCAGTGATCAAGTGGGTGACCTTACCGATCTTTTGTTTGATAATGACCTTGAAGATGATTTCTTTGAGGACATGACTTTCTTATGAGTCCGCAAATTACCTGTCTATAATTCTACTTTTGTCAAAATGGGGGAAAGTTACCTTTCCCCACTGTTTACTGCTGCAGAATGTGTACTTTCGGTGTTTGAAGAAAGGCACGGAGTACGGGGGGTTTTTTTTTTTTTTTGATATTTAGGGCTCTTTCTACCGCAAATTCTTTTTACATTATTTCCCTTCCTCCCCTGGCTCTTCATAATATTAAAGCCACTTTTTCAACATCTTTCGTTCTCCCCATCTCTTTTTTCCCACTCTATAAAGAGATATCTGTGCCATCCATTATAGCGTGGGATGTCGAAAGAGGGTAGTGGGTAGTAAGAAGCAGGGTTGCTAACGGGTACTCTCCGAAATGCCTATAGTTTGCCTCGTATATCTCACAAGAAATAACCAATGTCGACAAGTTCGGATCTTCAGACGAAGAGGATGATGACGATGATATATCATTCGCAACTGCTCCAAACGAGCCACCACCGCCCCCCCCATTGCCTCTAAACATTACTAGACCCTCATTAGCAACAACAGCCACAAACACAATGAGTGTAGGCGCTAACGCTGGTATCGAGATTGAAGGCGAAGAAGGTGGATTTGAAGAGATCGAAGAAGTTGGGGACTTTGCAGGCGATGGAGATGTGAGAATTACTCATCTAGTTCCCCTTCGCGTTCAGTCGGTAGCTGCTAGTTTAAACTAACTTATGAGTTTCTATAGAGCTCGGATGAAGACGATGAAGAATTGATTTCTGGAGGTGTTTTAAGAAGAAATAAGCTCACTGCTACCCACAAAGCAGAGAAGCGTGCAGTTCTTGAAGAAGATGAAGGTGAAGTTGATTTCATCAATGAGATTCACGGATTAAGCCTGGCTGGAGTGGGAGATCAAGGCAAGGCCACGAGCGAAACCTCAGCATCAGTCACAACTGAGGCGGAAAGGACCCCGGAACCTGCTGCTGGGGAAGTTCAAAAAATCGAGACGAAGTGACCTTCTATGATAAGTTGTTTACAAGTGTTATGGTCATAGATGGTAAATGGGCTGACTGGATAGCATGCTTTTTTCCCTCTTACTAGATGGTGACCTCGCATGAGTCTACTTTCCACAACTTTTTTGCATTTCTCTCCTCATTCGCCTAGTTTGATTTTCAGTGACGGCAGGTCCAACATGGGCCTGGGATTTGCGCATTTTTCTCTCTTTTCTCTAGGGTCTGAAGCCGGCGCCTCCATTATCATCATTATCATCACCGCAGTCCTCATATTCCTTTATTCTGTCAATCATGGAATTCAACAACATAATGGGCTTTCCTTTCTTCACTCACATAATCTTTATGTATTAGGGTTGCCCTTTCGTTCAGATGCATGTACTGTATGTAGCATTGGTCCATACTGGTGACTTTTCTTTTGGTCATGTACACAGGTTAGGCATGGTGCAGTTTTATCAGAAGGTTAAGGATACGGAAGAGATACGGTGAACAGGGGAGTAGTTTGTGAATGAATTTTATGGCTTTTTTCTTTCCTTTTTGTTTTTGGGCTGGAGTCTTCTTTCTTCCAAAAGAAAAAAAAGGGCCGTTTCATAATAGAGTTATCGCCTGGAAGGGATGGATCGGGAGCTCAAAATCTTAGAATGAGATCACTGGTCAGGAAGAAATCTCAGTGACGGGAAGGAAATACTAGAGACTTTGCGATTTTCCATCCAGAGTCAAATCCAAGGGATTTCATTGGCCCAGAACCCCGTTTGACCCACATCCAGAGTCTTTTCGCAAAGTCCCTACTGATGGAGAAAGTGGAGGAAGTGGAGAACTTGAAAGTTGGCGACAATCCATCCGTGAGATTTCTCTCCAAGCCCGCCCTTGTTCCGGTTGCCCTTTTTTTTTCTGGTGCTGCATTGCCGAAGTCATTTCGCAACTAGATTGTTGCCCATTTCGATTATCTCAGCATCCCACGCCCAGAGTTACCAACCCACCTTGACCCCATATTGAATAACCTCATCACCGATCTCGGTCGTCGCACGGTTGCCCGGAGAAAGTTCACAATAATCAAAGGGCCGCCATCGAGACTCCTTCACTAGAAAATTCCCCTTCGAATTCCTCTATCCTTCAATCTCTCCACTCAGCTACCAACTCTGTTGAAGCAAACCGAACAATGTTTCGAACACGGAACCCGCAGCGCGGCGTGATATCTTTGGCGTCCTCTCGCCTGGCCCGCTCCTCCACTGTCGCCGTTTATCGCCAACAAGGCAGTCGTAACCTAGCTACCGTTAGCGACTCATCTGCACCGGCGAGGTCCTACGGAGGTTTGAAGGATCAAGATAGGATTTTCCAGAACCTCTACGGACACCATGGTACAGACCTTAAATCTGCTATGAAATATGGAGATTGGTATAAGACAAAGGAGATTCTCTCGAAGGGGCATGATTGGGTATATGCTCTACTGCTGTTGCTTACATGAGCTGTCGGTTGAGTACTAACTTTCAAGAAATAGATTATCGGAGAGATCAAGACTTCCGGTCTTCGTGGGCGTGGTGGTGCTGGGTTTCCGTCGGGTATGAAATGGGTATGCATAAATTATAGGATTTCTACAGAGCGGCTTTAGCTAACATTCATTGTTATTATAGTCATTCATGACCCCACCCGGATGGGACAATGGAACTACACCACGGTACCTTGTCGTTAATGCTGATGAAGGGGAACCCGGAACATGCAAGGACCGTGAGATCATGCGTAAAGATCCTCACAAGTTGGTCGAGGGATGCTTGGTTGCCGGAAGAGCTATGGAAGCCACGGCAGCTTACATTTACATCCGTGGCGAGTTTTACCATGAGGCTACCGTCCTGCAGAGGGCTATTCAGGAAGCCTATTCCGCCGGGTTTATTGGAAAGAATGCTTGCGGCAGTGGATACGATTTTGACGTGTTCGTTCACAGGGGAATGGGAGCAAGTCTTGCCGTTCCTTTTCTAATGACGGACGGAAAATGCTGATTAGTTTGATTAACAGGCTTACGTTTGCGGGGAAGAAACATCACTTATCGAGTCCCTGGAAGGTAAACCTGGCAAGCCTAGGCTAAAGCCCCCATTTCCCGCCTCCGTCGGCTTATTTGGGTGCCCTTCGACCGTGGCAAATGTCGAAACTGTTTCCGTGGCCCCCACAATATGCCGAAGAGGTGGCTCATGGTTTGCCTCATTCGGACGAAAGCGCAACGAAGGAACTAAACTTTTCTGTATATCCGGACATGTCAACAACCCTTGCACCGTTGAGGAAGAGATGTCAATACCTCTAAAGGAGCTGATCGAGAGACACTGCGGCGGCGTTAGGGATGGATGGGATAACCTCCAAGCCATCATTCCCGGTGGCTCATCAACCCCGATTTTACCCCGAAAGATCTGCGACGACGTCCTAATGGACTTTGACGCCCTGAAAGATGCACAAAGCGGTTTAGGTACCGCTGCAGTCATTGTAATGGACAAGAGCACTGATATAGTAAGAGCTATCTCAAGGCTTTCAAAGTTTTACAAGCACGAGTCTTGCGGACAGGTAAGTTATTAAGTTCAATATATTACGCCTCATATCATTTATCAACAAAGTCATAGTGCACACCTTGTCGCGAGGGAACTAGATGGACTGCACAGATTATGGAACGTTTTGAGAAGGGTCAAGGACGGGAACGAGAGATCGACATGCTCCAGGAGCTTACCAAACAGGTTGAAGGACACACTATCTGTGCTTTGGGAGAAGCCTTCGCCTGGCCACTGCAGGGTCTAATCCGTCACTTCAGACCAGAATTGGAGGCAAGGATGCAGGCGCACGCCCAGACTTCGGGTGGAGAGGCCCTGGCCGGTGGCTGGGAACATGACGCCCGGGTGCAGGGCAAGCTTGTTGCGCCTGGACAGTAGACAAGTCAGTTTAGACCAATACCCAATGCCACTACCTTCTTCCTCTTTTTTTTTCCTCCTCTTTCTCCCCACCTTCTTGTGCAATGTTGGAGTTTTGTGTGGATGCGTTGCTGCTGCTCTAAGGCTTCACCACCCACCCGATCTGAATTGAACTGTTGTACATTTTTCTGGCCATTTATTTAGAGCAAATATATGATTGAAAGAAATGCTGGAATGTCATGGCTACTCTTCACTCTAACATGCGAGAGAGCGGGCTGATGTATTCCTGCATTCTGTGTCTAATAATCCTATTACCACGCGTATTTTGTGCAAACCTCTCTGGCTATGAGTGCATAACTCATAGCACTCGCCCACTAAGTAACATATGATACATACATCCTACGCTCAATGAGCGGGATATACCCCGGCAACAAGCACCAGGAGCCTCTTATGGTATAGTGCCAACCCAAAACCTTATTTCACGAAAATATGCCCAAGAATGATATCACAGATTTGGGAATCTCCGTGACTCTCCTCCACAGGCGGAAAGTATTCCGTACGGTAGTTATCGGCAATGCATGCAACGCAATTCTATGTTATGCCGCGCATGAGTGTGTACTGGTACTGGTACAAGTATTATATCACAGGGAAAGACATCTATTTTAGGTCCTGTCGGCAAAAATATTTCCCGCGAAAAACACTGAACCTCCCCTTGTCAGTAGAAAAAGGCCGCCCCCCCAATTTCACCCCTCCCATCTTAGGCTACCACAATTGTGGTCAAAGAGAGACTTCGTGAAATGAAGACTTCGCCGAGTGACTGTACAGTACTCGAGTGGATTACAGCCAAGCCTGATAAAGTGCACCGTGGTGTGATGGACGGTAAATAAGAGAAAGTGAAAAAAAAAAAAGGCAGCGCCTGTTGTGCATCATGATATATCACCACCAATCATTCTCCAATCCCTTCTATCACACTACTACTAGCAGTAGTAATTCTAATCTAGCCAATAATCACAATAACTTCAAATGTCCAGTGATTTGATCCACAACACTTCTAGGCGCTAACCCTCCCCCATCAAACCAATTCATTAGCCCCCTCTCCTCTCTCTCTCCCACTCCCACTCCCCCCACAAAAGCAACAAAGGAAGAGAAAGGAAGGAAAAAAGAAAGAAAAAAACTCACCAGGTCCAACCCCCAAAACCGTAGCACTCCCCGCCTTGATCTGAGTCCTACCAGCATCCCTAACGATCCTAGCCACGACCCCCAGACTCGCCGCTACGCCCGCCAAAGTCTCCAACTCCTCCTCCCCATCCAAACCCCCCTCCTCGCCTCCGGAACACTTGAGCGCGATCTTGGCCTGTCCGAGCCTCTCCCACCGCTCCAGTATGCCAGGAGCGTGCTCCCGCACGCTCTTGTAGCACATGAGCGTCGCGTGGCCGCACTGCGCCGCTATTTTCCCCTTCGTCATGGATAGGTCCGTGCGCACCACAAACACCATCTTGCAGTCCTCCGAGAGGTTGGCGTAGGGGTTTATTGTTGAGGAGGTGGTTGCCCAGTCGTCGTCGTCGTCGTCGTCGTCATCGCCGTTGCCCTCGGAGGAGGTTTTGGCGGTTGGGGAAGCGGGGGTGAATGAGTCGTCGGGGGATACCGGCGGGGAGGACTTTAGCTCTTTGATTCGCCCGGTGGTTTTAACACCCGAGGTTTTGCCGATGTAGTAGCCTGTGAACGCGCCCAGGAGGGTTAGAATTATTGCTGAGAAAGGAGGCGGGAGGGAGGCCATTGGTGGCATTTCGGGAAATTTAGGTGTTTGCGGTGGTGGTGGTGGTGGTGGGAAGTGGTTGTATTGTACTCGAGTAGGTAGGGGGGGGGATCAGCGATTTGGAGTCTGTTGTGAGGTGGTTGAGTTACGGTACGGTAGCACGTGGAAGTGCTGCTGCTACCGTCTTCGGGCATTATGGGGAACGTTCAGGGATGCATCAAAAAATCCTAGGCTGCTGGCCCGGGATTGGGACTCTGGGCTGTACTCGAGTAATGGCATCCCGTGTAACAGAAGACGTCCAAGCTTTTCTGGATTTAAACCATGGAGTTACACTTTGATCACAATGCGCACAACGTACAGGGCTCGTACAGGTACTCGAGTACAGTTACTTATACCAAGGTGTGTAGAGATTTGTATGGGACCAGCAGAAATAGATTTCCGATTTTAACTGACCCGAGTTCAATCAAATATAATATCCTGGCACATGGAAGTCTATAATGTGATGTTATTTGCTTTTTTTTTTGTGCCCTTTCCCAGTAATTCAAATATCAAAGTCCATGAAGAATTATCCCAACCACCACCGTCCCACCCACCACAACCACCAACGTAAGGAAACTGAAACTGCAAGGGTCATTGAGAAAAAAATGCCAGTGACACCACCCGAAAATCACGCACATCAGAGAAAAGTCCCAAAAGCGAAAGCATACTGGGAGGAAAAAATGGAAAAGGAAATGGAAAAGCATTTGCCCGACTCATGTACATACAATTTTGATCCCCCAGAAACCCCACCATCCGAACCAGAAGCTAATAGACAAAAAAGGGGCAAGAAAAGAGGACACCAACCCATGTATGTTTCCCGTGCATTGGAGAATACCATTCTCAGGTATCAAAAACCAACCCACTATGTAATATGAGTGCGAGAAGATAACTCCAAACTTGTGCGCCTAACAGACACAAACAAGTTATACAGCTTTTCCCAGCTCATACTCATTATCTCCCTATGGCCTCAAAGTCAAAAGAAGAAGAAATGTCTGAACCAGCAAGAAAATTAACCCAAAAGCAAAGAAGCGCAAAAATTACAACCCTTTTTGGAGCGAGAACGGGACGTATATGTGCAAAAAAGAAGCAAAAACCAAATGCAAGGCCGAAGAAACGCATCAGAGAAGGGGATACGAGAGGAGAAATGATAAAGGCGGGAAAACAAAAGGAATTCATCAACGGTCCCGAGCTGCCGGATCACCTCCCCCCCCCCCCAAAAAAAAAAAACAGAAGAGAGAATTAAGGAAAAGCCATAGCAATGCTCGTGAAAGGTATAAGAAATACCAAGTCAATCGAAATATAACGAAATACAAAGGGGCTTGTTTAATACGGGGCCAAATCAGGGGAGGAGTGTTAAAAATAATTCCCACAATGCTCTTCTACTTCGGCAGTTAAACCCCTGCTTTTTTCGTAGCCCAAGCTAAACCAAGATAGGCACTTTTTATCAACCTTATTCACGCCTCGACATACTCAACCACTATGCAACTCTGCATTTAAGCTTTTGATAAGAGAGATAGAAAAAAAGAGAGAGAGAGAAAGGAAAAGGTACGACGACCAGTGCGAAACTTTTTTGCAAATCAATCAAAATCGTCGCCAGCTAGAAATAACATTAGGCACTTATTCCCATCCCCAATATAATGAATATATCTTACCTTCATCCATAGTGTCGTTTCCATCGGGTATCTCCCGACCGCTCCTGTCGACGACAATTCTACGGCCGCGCTTGTCGTCGGGGATACCGTCCCGTGCAGCACCAAAGTCGAGCACCTAAGGAAATAATCAGACGCTGAAGGAAAACAAAAACTAAGAGGTAAATTACCTCGATGTAAGTGACCTGGTCACGCTGGACGGCAGCCACACAAATCCTTTCGTTAAATTTGACTTGCCATACACCGCTCAAGTCGGTCAGCAAATCACGAATGAACTCGCCAGTTTGAACATTCCACATTTTGAGTGTCCTATCCGAACCAGAAATAACCTTGTGCCCATCATGCTGGAAACAGGTGATTGCTCCAGTATGCGCTGAGAGAGTGTGTTTGCAGTTCCCAGTCTCTGGGTCCCAAATCCTTAATGTTGAGTCTGCGGCAGCTGAGACAAGTCTATCATGACTCAAGTCAAGCAGGCCAACAAGTTGAGTGTGGCCCTCAAGAGTGTAAATCACAGATCCAGTTTCTAATGACCAGACCTTGACCAAGTTATCCATGCTTCCGCTAATACAGCGGTTTCGCTTATGGTCCAACACCACGCTATAGACTTTCTGAACATGGCCCCGCAGTGTGTGCAGAGTCTCTCCGGTAGAGATTTTCCAGACCTTGACAGAATAATCGTAACTGCCACTCACAAGCGTATCCCCATGTGCCGAAATCGCACGAACAGAATGCTGATGCCCTGAGAGGGTGCGAATAAAATAGGGATTGTTGTTAGGGTTCAGGAAAAGATCATTATCATTCGCATCCCGACTAGCTCCCGGTAGATAGGGCTTATCACCGCGCATGGGAAGTTTCCATACTCGCAGCGTTGAGTCCCGAGATCCTGTAATTATCAACGGTACTTTCGGCATGATCAAATCTTTACCATCTGGCTTAACACCGATCTTAGTTGGCATGAGAATCTGCAGACATCGGACAGTCGAAGTATGCCCGTGGAAAATCTGGGTACATTCACCAGCAGCGATGTTCCAAATTCGGACAGTTCTATCCGTTGAGCCGGATACCAAGGTATTGCCCTCGTACTGCAAAGCCCAAACCCCACCTTCATGCCCCACCAGCTTGTTTCGCAGCGCTCCCGTATTGGTATCGTACACGTTGATGTTGGTATCGTCAGAGCCCGTCAAAATTTTATCTGTGTCAAACTGCAGACAAGTAACCACATGTCTCTGATGGCCACGGAAGGATATATGCCTCGGCTTCACTTGCGGTCGTATCCAACTACGGCGGATGATGTGGTGTCTTCGATAGATAGACTTAAACAGGTGTAGATTCCTTAGCGACTGTAACCCGACCAAAGCCTTGGAGCCAGCTTTTTCCGCAGCGTTAGCAGCCGCAACAGGGCCAACAGAGTTGGAGTAAATCTCCAATATAACCTCGTTAAACTCCTCCTTCCCAAGTGTCTCAACGGCTTCGCGCTTCTTCTGTTGCTTCTTGGAATTCGCTCTGGTGTTGAACTTCTTCTTTTGCCTTCCATGCGGTGGCGGGGTCGTAAGAGTTGGGGGAGCACAACAATTGGATCTGGTTCCTGCGTTGACATCTCTCTCGCAGTCATCATCGCCTTGTGGATCCTGGAAACCCCAACCCTCTCGTATGGCCCTATCCAACTCACCGTCTCCTAGCACATACCCATCGTTGTCGAACAGTTTCTTCCATGTCCACTCGTCGGAATCGATGATGATCCTCCAACGTTTTGATACTTGAGCAGCATTACAAAGACTCTTAATGTCTAGATACTTGATAATATTTAAAGAAAGTTCCGGGGGTAGAAGGGTAAGGAAGTCGCACTTGAGAGCAGGGTTGACCACCTCTGCAACCGTTTGGAGTGTGCTCTTGGAACACCGGCGGAGAAGTTGATACATAACGTAAGTTTTGACAGCAGAAGGCATGGCATCAAAGGAATCCAGCATTTTTGGAATTTCCATCAACCCAGGTGTATATTGTTCCCGAGGGGTCTGTGGTTGCATGATATGTCTTTGCGGACTCAGTGTCAACTGATTTGACCCGTCAACTACATCCTCCTCGCTGGGCGGCAGCTCAAGTGGTGAGTCGATTTCATCAGTATCCATCGCCGAGAAATAACCTCCATGAGTCAAGGCGGCGGTCACAGGACTTAGACTTGGACTTGGAAGACTCAGTGGCTGAGCAGACCCGACACCAACGTTATCGTTCGCCACATGTTGGGTATCAGGTGATAGGGTTGTGGGTATTATGGTTGAATCTGACTCAACATCATCCAACTCAAGATCCTCTTGTGGGGTAGGCGTTGAGCCCATCTCCAAGTCTTCTGCCTCCAAATCCAACGGTTTTATCCCCATCTGTGGGGATAAAGTCAGTGGGGTCTCTTGTTGATGATTTTGATTCGGTGTGAGATTAACGGTGTTGAACAATTGTGAATTTTGCAGCTGGCTTAATTGCTGATGAACAGGACGGAGAGGCCTAGGAGCGTGAGTAGTGGGAGGATTGATTTCCACGGGCGTGGCTGGAGTAGTGTTACGACTTGAACGAAGACACTTTCTGGGTGAGGGTGTATTGGCCTTACTAGAGAGTATACCTGACCTCGGTCTTCCTGTTTGTCGGCGTTTATTGCCTTTCTGTAACAAGGATACGCG
The DNA here is from genome assembly GCA_014065205.1 of Tuber brumale. Classification (NCBI taxonomy): domain Eukaryota; kingdom Fungi; phylum Ascomycota; class Pezizomycetes; order Pezizales; family Tuberaceae; genus Tuber; species Tuber brumale. The sequence goes on along the minus strand of JACCEG010000106.1, from coordinate 282,305 downwards.
TTCGGCTGCCTCCGAGATCGATACCGGGGAGGCGGGACGCTTCCGACTCGATGAAGAATGGGAAGCCGTAGGCAGGGTGGCCGACGCAGGCGGACTCGTCAAAGGGTTCTGGACCTGCACGCGTTCCTCTCCTCGGACAACTTTTCTAATGAGACCGTTGTTCTGATCGAGGTCATGTACAAGCATGTCCAACTATATCCACATATTTCCATTAGCAAACGGCCACCCCCGAAGACCCGAAATCTGGGCTGGAATCCCGCTCCTCACCTCTCTCAAAGACTGCTCCGGGTCATCCGTCTCCCGAAAGTGGGTGGGTTTCCCATTCAGGTCGAAACAAAATCTCTTGAGGTTCGATGGTGTTGGTACAGCAGCTAGGGGAAACTCCTTGGGGTCCAGCTCGTTTAGATTTCTAGGAGGCCTCATGAGAAGTTGTGGAAAGGAGGTGGTAGTTGTTGTAGTTGTAGTAACCACAGTAGTCTGAGTAGTAGGGGCAAGGGAAAACTGCCCAATAGTAGAATAGGGGGCAAGCCGATTCTCACGATGAGTACGTGTATGGGAAGGTTGTGACATCGACCCTGATGATGCTGATGTTGATATGTCCATACCACGGATCTGTTGCTGGGAACGATGCCTTCGGGGTGGGAGGTTTACATGGGGTGCTGTTGGCGGCTCCATGAGAATAGTTTATATGTCGACGTTCTGTGACCGGAGGTTCGGAATAACGATCTGAACAAAAAAATTGTGAAGGGGCAGTAAAGTATCGATTCGATAATCTCTACACACAGTATATGGAAACTTGTGCGTATCTCTCACGTACGGTATCGGCGTTGGGGGTATAGAAAGAGCGGAGCGCCTTAGAATGTAGTATCGCAATGCCCTAAGCAGGGAGAGAAACACGGGTTAAAGGATCCAAACGAACGGAACAGGAAGCAAAAAGGCAACCCTAATGTCGAAGGAAAAAAAAGAGGAAAGGGGGCCGATAATTTTGATGGAAAGGAAGAGGAAAGATGGTAATGAAGGGCCCAGCCGCTGGGAGTGCTGGATGCTATTACTGTTGGATATGAACTCTGGGAGAAAAGGAGGATGGCGAGAGGTGGGGAGTGCAGTGAATGCGGCGAGTGCAGGGTGGGTTGGTACTTCTTTGGTCTCTTTTCTCGGTCTTTCACCACAAAGACCCTTGCACTACCCGTACTGTAGTCCTGTCTTCTGCTGCAACAGAAATACCGTATCCTGTCTATCCAGAGCTTCTCCGTCGTGCACTGTATTGGTTTTTCCCTCACCCGCTCACTCGTTCTCAACCTCCCTCACTCTCACTGACGGCTCATACAACACTGAGCCTCTATCTCTCTCTCGCTCTTTTTTCCGTTTGAACGCTGGCTCGAAAGGTAGAAAAGCTCAGTCACTCGAGTCTTCCCGACTGACTAACAAGCGGGCGAGAAGCAGCAACAACTACTGGAGGGGAGGGGGCGAAAAAGGCGTGGTGGCCAGGAAACACTGACAGAAGCAACTGACAGAAGCAACTGACAGAAGTAGAATGAATGGGCAACAGCAGCAGAGCAGCAAGCGGTGTGCCTCTGGTTGCGACTTGAGACGATCACCGCAGGAGAGCCAACTCAAATCGGATTCCGCTAACCCTAATTGGTAATCCCAGCCCTCTAAACTGCCTTTTCTGCCTCTAACATCCCTGCCTTAACCCATTTTCGCCTGGCCCCCATCTTTTTTCAGTTGGTCAAGATTCAAAAAGCCACTGGCTCAAGCGTTTTGGGGAAGGCACAAAGGAAGGACAAACAAGAGAAGGACTGGTGGAGAAAGGAAAAGAAAAAAGGTTTCCACTGCCCATGAAAATGGAAACATGAGCCCCCCCGCCGCCGTCAACCGGCAACACCCACCACAAGCGACACGACCAGAACAAGGTATAATCCAGGACCCTAACCCTACACTTTATTCCGACAAATCAACGCTCTGGAGCAGATACCGGTATCCTTGAAATTATTACGCCTCACGTTTATAATAGACATGTCACTGGTGCTCTACGGTACCGGTATTCCCTCCCTCCCTATCCCACAGGCTTTCTTCTACCTCGAGTACTCGAGTACTGTGAGCGGGTGGAGTTATCGCAGAAGAAAAAAATAAGTTGGCTTGCATTGATAAACCGAACAACCGAACGCCGTTGGGGCTGTCCTATAATTTACCTGTACGAGTACTGTACGCATCCCAATTCCGACGCTGCAGGCTGGTATCAAATATGACCCGTTAAGGCCCAGGTTCAATGCAACAAAGTCCCCTTGTCAATCCCAGGAAGAGTGGGAAGGTGAAGAGAAGAGGGGTGCAAGGTGCAAACACTGGAATCAGTCCACAAGAAATCCCACTTTACGGGCCCTCGATCCAGTCTGCAGCTACGGTAGGAGCGAGCTTCAGCCCGGAAGACTCGGTAACAAAGAGCAATGGCACAATCAACTACTACTATTATTAAAGGGTCACCGCCCAGCAACTTTGCAACTACTGTGAATTAGGAAGAGCACCGGTATCGAAATTATTTCCCTTTTTCCCTCACTTCTGTTCCTCTCCGCCTCAACCACCGCTATATAGTTCTGTGCGTTCACTCTCATCACACCCCTCATCTTTCCCCACTTTGGAGTATGAACACAATAATTTTCGAGCACAGTAATAGTATGGTACACGGACAGCTACCAAGGAACTAGTGATCAGTTTTGCTTCGGCTCTTGCTGTTGCTGTTCAGCCACCACTTGCATCCCTCTTTCAACAACCCCCGTACAGCCAAGAGCACCTCCGAGTAACTTACATACATACTCGTACATACATAAATACATACGTAAAGCACGAGCACAGCAATGCATCACACTGTACTGTAAGTTAAAACCCCGCAAGCACGCCGAATACTTTTACGGCCCTTTCTCTTTTTTCTTTTACAAAACAGAACAGCAGGGAAGTACTCTGCCCCCAAGATGATACTCCACTGCATGAAGTGAAGTGGGCCATCACCATCATCCCAGCACCATCACCACGTAGCGCAAACTGAATCAAACCAAACCTCATCGCGTAACCTCGGCTTGCCCTCTCAGCCTCCTCCTTTCAATACACCGCTAAAAATACCGGTACCATACAATTTTTTCCCACGAGACAGCACCCGACATTGTCTACCGACAAGTTTTCTGCGCGTAACTCCAGGGAGCCAAGGTCTGAGAATCAAAGGAAACGGGATAAAAATAGCCTGGACTCTTCCTTTTCCTCCCAACCTCACACTCGCCTGGTTGTTTGGATCATGATATAGCCGCTAAGCAATAAGTTATGGTCTCACGCGGCGGATTTCGCGAAATAGACGCGGTGTCCCTTGATTCTCATTGAAAGATTGTGCTTACTTTTTTTCAACCTCTCAGCTCTCATCGGTGTTGCCCGCCTCTACGGAATGAGATTGGATGGTGCCGGGCACCTGAAATCGGCCCTCCCCAGAACGAAAATCACAAACTCCACAAAACTACTCAGAATCAGCTCCTCTTCGATTCTATTGACTCCAATCTTTTATTGAGTGAGCATCGGTTGAGAATAGTAGGGCGTGCACTTTGTGGCAGGGGGAACATCTGATGCATACAAATTCATGCCAAGGCTCTGATTTTTGCATGTATTACCGGGCAAATGGAGGGAACAAGAGGGTCGGTTTTAGGTGTCTAGCACCATAAGCTCGCCCGCGCTTCCCTTGCAGGAACTGAGAAGAACTAATACGGCCGCAACTCCCGGCCATCCCTAGAGCCCTTTTAAGGTGCTTTCTTTCTTTCTTCTCCCTTCCCTACTTTTCAGATTACGGTACCTGGACACCGGAACATTAAACCCTCATCCCCACCTCAACCATGATCTTCCTCCCTTCTACAATTTTCGTTTTTCCGCGACGAAACTACGAGTGACGGGATATGAAGTTACATACACAGATAAAGCACAAACTGATAGCAAATGGGCAGGCATCCAGAAGGGCAGAAAAACCGCCATTCCATCCGTGCCGAGTTCCCAAACTCGGATTCCCAAACTTCAAATACTCGAGTACATAGAGATCGGAAAGGCTTCGACCAGAAAACTGGAGTGTTGTGCTTCCGTTCCTGGTAACCCCTTCTTCCCCAGTATATCAGGTAAATACCGGCACTATGGTCAGCTATGCTTAAAGTAAGTAAGGGGGGATCATACCTCCCCTCGATCAAGGGAACACCTGGGGTCTGCGGAACGGCACGTCGGCCTCTGCGGTCGCACTTCGTGTCGCCGAGGTGATAGTCTCGCTCTTGTCGTCCGAAAACGAGTGAACATTGGGATAGTTAGAGGGCATTTTGGGCGCCTCCAGCTGGGCCTCTTCCTGCCTCAGTTGCGACCGCAGCACCGGCCCAAAATGCTGCCTCCCAAGTGTAGTTGGGACTGCAACCCCTTTATAATGAAGTCCTCCTTATGTAGGCCTTCGGCCGCGCCCTGGGGCTGACCCGCTCCACGACAGCTACTCTCGCTTGGAAGCCGACCCAAATACTAAATCCATCCAACAAGATCTCCAACGGAAAACTTTGGAAGTGCTGAAGTTGGGGCAGGATTGGTAGCTAGCACTGGGAGAGAGACCAGGGCCATCAGGGTCGGTTGCGGGATGCAATTTTCTGGCTGGAGGCGGAAGACATTGGTCGAGTGATTGCTTATGAAAAGTGGAACATGAATTCTTACACGTTTATTTTGTCAAACGGTGAGTCACCCCCTGCCGATCCCAAAACTCGAATGAAAAGAAAGATACCGAGCGCTGTGGGATTTCTAGTTCTCTCCGGTATTAGCACGAGAAATTTGCCTTTGCAGTAAGGGATGTAGGCACTAAAGTAAGGGAGTGTCCAAACAGGATCCACTCATGCCTTGCTGCCCAACGCGCTTGCCAATTCACAGGGTATCCGGACGCCTTAGCGTCAGGGTAGATATTAATCTGTGCGAAAGTTGTCCGGATACTTCGAATTGGCAAGTAATGTCAAGCCCCTCAGCAGTAGCTGCCTCGGGCGAAAGTCGTTCGTTCAGGCCGGGCCAGTTTTGTTTTGGCGGTTCTTGAGAGCTTGCAGATGCTCAAGCTCGTAGGGTTGGCAGGTGTAGTGTGGGTGCACCTGATATACGTCAAAGTTCCCGAGAGGTTATAGAAGCCGTAGGATGGAAGGTAGATTGACGGAACGGCAACCACTGTTTGCAGAACATAGTTAAAACCTATTGCCCGTAGAAAGGCTTTCTTGGTGAAGGCGCATGAGTGTAGTATCGAGCACATATCAGGTCACGATTGAGAGTGTCTGGTCCTGATGTACCGCACAAGATCGCGGAATTGGAAGGCGGTTGGACATCTTGGATCATACTCTAATTTTGATTACTAAACAACAGTACTCCGAATACTGGGGCATGTGGCTGGGAGCTAGCCCCCCCATTTCTGCTTTGAGGTCGGTTATCGATGACAATAAAAGAACAGAGTGACATTCTATGACTAAGTGGGAAATAAACATCGGGTGTAATGTTATTTCATTTCTGCACGCAGTCTACGTTTCCACATTATGAGTTGCCCCGCTTCATCTTTATACATATACTCGGATTCGTTTGTTTTCTACCAATTTCTTGGGTCTAGTGGCGACAATTGGTCCTGTCAACAGAGATTTGGCCTTTCAAGTTCGGGATCCCAGTACCGTGGGCGATTGGTTGACCACAACGTGTGTGTAAGTCAGAACTGGTTTCGTGTTTGGAACCAGTCCGACCTGGGGTTTGGTCCCTTTGTTCCCCTTGGGACCACCAACCATCTCGCTCACCTCACTAACGACTGCAGCATAGTGCTTGCACTTTCCAGAGGTCAATCCATCGTACCTCTTCACGGATGCCACGATTTATTTTTTCTAAACCAAGGGCCAAACAGTTTTGATACACTGATTACTCCAGAGCGGCCAGGGAAGCATTCGCCGGTACTGGGTTTCTTAACGAATGTTCTGCCGTAAAAATTTGAACGATTGGACAGTGTACTTTGTCGTTGGACTTTCCTCTCTCAGTGAGGTCAAGAATTTTGTTCCCGTCTCGGAAGGGGGAAAAGGGGCTGTGCCTTTGCCTCCTTTCTAAGGGGAATTTTGGACTACCGCATATAGCACACCGTCCAATTATTCAGGGTTTTACGGTATATATTGGAGGAACAGCGCAACAATCAGAGCCTCGGAACATCCACCCCTGACTGTCCAATGTCCCTGGCTTTGTGTCACCCACGATGGCAACTGTTGACAGGGGCTAGGACCCTATCGACAGGGACACGCCACACCGCCCACTTGACGGACCACTATCATACTCAGTACAGTACCAAGTGCTGGAAGATAGGGGGAAAGTGTGTAACCTCCCAGCCACAGAGTGGCTTGCGTGCAAATATTGAACCCATCCTGGTTCTAAACTTCGAAGCAGTCTGCTCGAGTACCGTAATCGACTGCCTTCTGCCAATTAAAGAAATCGAGGTCTGGGGGGGTTACAAACTTCCCCCCCACGGCTTCTGGCACCATACTTAGACCATTTGTCACTCTCCAGGTGCAGCTTGTGCGGGTATCATAAGTTACTGTTACATCCGCGAAACCCAAATATCATTAGACTTAAATTTGGTTGGTTGATTGAACAATTTATTGGAGGTTTGCTGATCTCTATCCTGCAAGGAAGACTGATTACTCATAAGGTGTACGCAGGCACCGCTTACCCGAGTGGGTTCCCCTCCGGGGAATACTGGGAGACTACCCGTACGGTAGGAGCCTGAATAACTGGACCATGTGCTATGTAGTCGAAAATTCCCCACTCTGGAAAAGGGCGCAAAACTCTTACCACAGGAGCCAACTGCAACGACATAGCACTCGATCCAATTACAAGTGCTCCAGTTTCCCCGGCCCCTGATAAAGTGTCAAGCACAATAGTCTATAGGTACTCGCGCTTCTGTGCCAAGAATACCGCCGGGTACCGAACTTTCGTGAGAGTGAGAACAAACCTCGAGTTTCTCACCAGAACCCGGCACTGTGCCTGAGAACCTCCGCCTCCCCCCCAGGAGATATCGCACTTAGTCTGAATGAAAGACGCTAGTTCATTCAAACTGCTCGCTGCCCCATCCTGCCCGGAGCCCCATCGGCCGGTCCGGCACACAATTTCAATGTCTTCATAAACGGTTCAAAACAGATCCTCGAGGGCTGGGTTTGATAGCAATTCCCGACAGTACCAGGCGCACTCCCACAGCACAATGCGTCACATGCGCCACGGGGAATAGGACGCTTCCCCCCGGACGCACCAGAAAGAACACAGCGCCCAAAGGGACACCGCACTATCTGGCGAGAACCGGGAGATACTTCCATGTTGAAAGGAGAAGCCGCCGAGGTGAAATTTGGAATCGCGCCAGGATCCGAGCCCTGGAAGGCCTAGTCCTGGCCACCCAGAGCTACTCGGGTAGGACACGATGCCCCACTGCGACTCTGGGACAGGGCGAGAAGAAAAATCCTATTTGAATGTACCAAGTCAGCGCCTAACGGCTCTCAACGGATGGTGCTGTGCCCGCTGGCTTGGACAAACCCCGACCCCTCATCGCCGTGCATGTACTTGTATCGTGCGAGTGCCATCAGTAGCCCCAAGATTTGCCGTATCCTCCCTAATTCAAATAACGGTCCTCGTGTCTCCGAGTCAAGAATACTCGTATGCACCCGTTTGCCCTTTCTGGCACCTGCAGTAGCTACTACAGGAATAGTGCCAGTTCCTGGCGTGGAGACCCAGTATGATACCATAATGCCGGTACTCCAGTACGGTACCGTACTTTGCTCCGTCTCCACTCCCGGAGTGAAAGTATTTGCGCGCCGCGCGCTACCGATTGGGTAGGCTGTTTGCCTTTGGTCGCACAAGTCTAGAACTCGAGTATGATACCACCGGTACCTTAGCCGGGGAATGCCGGTACCGGGAGGCCTAGTCATCCATACCTCATTCGTGAGTCCCCGTCCCAATGAAGTGAGTGATAGCATACGCCACATGCTTGGTGCTACACGTAGCTCGGGCTATGCTTTTACACCCCTTAGCTCGCACTTCCGCGCAAGCTCTCCTCAACAACGCCGCCTTTTGCCCGCCCAATTTCCCCGCCGTACGAACTCTGGAGTCCCATTAAATTAGAGTCGGCGCAACGGTGCCGTTTTCTGTTCCTCGTTTTCTACTCAAACCCGTGCACGTGACTGCCCCCAGTGTCTAGGACGAGAAGCGACCACATTGGTAGGAGCTCGTTTGTTACCGGTATTATCGTGGGCCACTCGGACACGATTGACTGATTATCTCTCAGTGGTATTTAGGGTCGTTCGCGGCTTGCCCACAACTGCGATATGGCTCCCCTGAAGGGATTGATGATGTCAATATTAGTGTTTGGACTCTCCTTCCCGTTTGCGCTTGCGGCACAGGGATACCCCCCTCCAGTCCGGGGTCAGAAGGAGATCAGATCTCCACACAACCCCAATGTCTACATTCGCTACAAGAACCCGACATCGGAGGTCTGCCGAACAGTGAGCGCGAAGCAGAAGCAATTTGCAGGCTATATCCACCTTCCTCCCTTGACGTTGGCTCCGGTGCAACAGAATTACCCAATAAATACCTTCTTTTGGTTCGTTGAGGCCCAGGAAAAACCAGAAAGTGCGCCTTTAACAATATGGCTCAACGGCGGTCCTGGTATGTTGTCGCTCTTTTTCTTGTTACGAAAACTCTTTCTTTCGGATTTGAGGCTGGAGGGCTTCCGGTGACTTCTAGGCAGCTCTTCTTTGATCGGCATGTTCTCTGAGCTGGGACCTTGTGAAGCGGTGCCGGTAAACCGCAATTCGATTACCACAAGGGCGAGACCGTTCAGCTGGGACAAAGCAAGCAATATGCTGTTTATTGATCAAGTTAACAATTACTTTCGTCTTGAATCGCGAAGGGTAATCTCAACTAACGTGTACAATGCAGCCAAACCAAGTAGGCCTTTCCTTTGATGTTCCCACTAATGGTACATTAGCCCTGCTCGATCCAAATGGAAGCTACCAACCAAATACCACAGCTCCAACAAATGCTAGATATTATGGTGACCTAGGTTACACCGCCGAGGAATTCGCAAATCTGGAGGACGTTAGCGACGTTATATGGCAGATTGCCCTTCTCAACGGAACATTTCCCTCGGGTAATAAGGAGTTTACAGCAAACACGACAGAAATCTCTGCCATGTCTGCCTGGCATTTTTTGCAAGCCTGGCTGGTTAACTTTCCTCAGTACAATCCGAATTCCACTGGCATTAACCTTTTCGCAGAAAGTTACGGAGGGAAATACGGGTGAGATCTCATGACGCAAGTGCAGCCTCTTGCGTGCTAATATCTTATTAGACCAAAGTTCTCGGCCTATTTCGAGGAGCAGAACGAAAGGCGTGAAACTGGGCAGCTTTCGAAGAGTGACACGGTGGAACTTCACCTTGAATCGCTTGGGATAGTTAATGGTTGTGTGGATAGCGCCATCCAAACACCCTCGTACCCTCAGTATGCCAACGCAAATCCATACGGAATCAAGGTTATCAACGATAGCGTGCGGGATGCAGCGTTGAACGAGTATTCTAAACCGGATGGGTGTCTTTCCAGAATCCAAAGGTGCAGGACGCTTCTGAAACAGTCCGATCCCGGAAACTTTGGCGACTCAGATACCGTCAATAGACAATGCGATAGCGCAAACAAATACTGTAGCTATATCCGGGATGTGTACCGAGGTAGCGGCAGGTAGGGTTTTGCTAACGTCTTTGCGAGTGACATCTGCTGACTTCTATTATTAAAAGGGGGTATTACGACATTGCAGCTGATAGGAGGGATCCATTCCCGTACTATTACTACCTGGAATATCTGAACAACGCGACAGTCCAAGAAGCCATTGGGACGCCGGTAAATTACACGCAAAGCAATAGCTACGTTTATCGAGCGTTCGACAGTAGTAAGTCGCACATTACTACAACTTGTTCCACCATATCACTTTAGAATATAAAACTGAACGGGGCTACTAGCTGGCGATTTCGTTCGCGGCGGAGAAGTCGAGGATATCGCGTATCTGCTAGGTAGAGGGGTCAAAGTTTCGCTCATATACGGTGCGTGCGATGGACACTCACCCACCACTTTCAACCAATTGTTTCCGGCCCGCTGATGAGTGGAGAAATTAGGCGATAGGGATTACATTTGCAACTACATGGGTGGAGAAGCAGTCAGCCTCGCGGTGGACTACCCCGACAAGGCTGCATTCCGGGCCGCGGGGTACGAAGATATCCGAGTGAACTCGTCCTACATCGGTGGACAGGTCCGTCAGCACGGAAACTTCTCTTTTGTGAGGGTTTATCAGGCGGGGCACCTGGTCCCTTCATACCAACCCGAAACAGCATATGTTATATTCGACCGCATGATCCGCGGACTGTCCATCGCCACAGGGAAAAAAATCACCCGGTCTGGATCAAACATATACTCCACAACCGGACCCCCAAACACTAATACCACATTGAGGGCCCCGGGCCGCCCGCCGCCAGTCTGCTTCGTCAGAGATACAACGACATGTAACCTCGATCAGGTCTTGATGATCGGAGGGGGGAAGGGCGTGATATACAATGGCGTTCTCTACAATAGCCCTTCCGAATACTCGATTCCGCCGGGTCTGGGAGGCGGTGGTGGTGGTGATGGCGCACAGAAAGGGAAAGAGAACACAGCCTCTGGGGATGATGATACAGAAGGGGGGGGTTCGGCGGTGGTATTGGGCGCGAGAAAGGCTTCCCTACTAGCCCTCGCGCTCGCACTGGCCACATGCGTGGGAGATCTTTGAGCACATACGGTGCCCGGATCACTCGCTTTTGAGGCGTCCCCTCGTCGTTATTTTTATCAAGAAACCTTTTTTTTTTTTCTTTTTTTTTTTTCACCTTTGCCCCCCCCTCACATTTCCTGCTCTCTTCTTCTCAGTTGATTAATTAATTCAACTGGTGGCTATCCGAATGGAAGTGTAAATCGAATTGCATGGAAGTGGGGTGGAGTCGGAGGTGTGTGGGTATTCTATGGGAAGCATACGTTTTATGGCAGATAATTTGATGATGACGGGTGATGGTGATGGTGATGATGTGCACTTACGACAACCGTATGGCTTGTCATATCTTGGTTGGTCCATTTTTACTCCATTTCTTTGCGATCTATGGAGGGGGGGGGGGGTAGCACGAGTAGTTGAGAGGAAATCTGATGTTGAGGCCTTATTATCACGTGTCCGCAGGAGGATTTAGAATTGGATTGGGAGGCCTGGCTGCTGCTGGGTGTTGTTGGGAAGATTGAGTGGACGTCGGGAGGGAAAAGCCGCAAGTTTTGATTCATACCCGGGTGGAAGGCCAAATGATTCGATATTGCAGTAACGTGCGGATCTTCCAAGGGGGGGGGGGGGTAACTTAGATTTGCCAGATAATATCATCAAGAGATAGGGTGGGTACGATAGATACGATACGGTAGATAGATAGTGTACAGAAGTAGTGCAAGCCTGGTCCCGTGAAAACTGTTGTCGCTCATCGCATCGCATGGCACCGTAAAGCACCAAGTACTCGAGTACCGGTAGACTACCAGTACCTGCACAGTATACACAGACTATCACAGAGCACCGATACCAGCCAGGAAGTCTAAATCGGAGGTCGCGCACTAGCCATCATAGCAAAAATCCCCATCCCCTATCAGTGCACCAAACCAAAAAAGCCCGGTCTAGCCCAGGCTCCCTTCCTTCAGTGCAAGTATCATACTCGTACAGTACTCGAGTATGAAAGGCAAACTCCCGCAATCACAGATCGTCTCGACACAAATCAATCAATCAATCGCGATTAAAAAAAAAAAGATCCGCCCCAACCATCTTACAAATACCCCACCACACCGCTCTCCTCAACTCCACACAACCACCCACCACCAATGACCACAGCGACGACAACGACAAAAACCCTCTACAGAAGCCTCCTCCGCGAGCTACCGCCAATCTCGCAGAAGCGCACACACCTACACGACCGCCTTCGAAGATCCATCTCTGGTAGGGGGGGAGGGGGTGGTGACGGTGGGATATTATTGTTGGAGCAACTGGCAACTTACCTCTGCGCACAGCGCACCTACACCGAGCTTCTAGAACGGTACAATCCCTCGTTGGGTAGTGGGGGTGATAGTGATGGTGATCGGGTTAGGATGAGTGCTAGGAGAGTAGGGCTTCATGTTCCTGAGTGATGGATGGATTGCAATGGTACGGCACGGGTATGGTGGCGGTGATGGTTGGTTTTTTTCTTTTTCTTTTTTTCGTTTTGTTTTCATTTTGTTTGATCGTCGGTGGGGAGGAGGAGGAGGAGGAGGAGGAGTCTTTCTTGATATATCATTATCATACTGGAAACATGATGGGGAGTACATTTGTTGGGTTGTTATCGATTGTTGATATCGATATCGATAATCGTAGCATACCTCAGGTGTACTCGTACTGTACGAGTAACTTCATAGTGCAATAGATGAAGAAGGGAGAAAAAAACGCCCCACAGCGAAAAGTAAAAAAAAAACAAAAACAAAGAAACAGAAACTTTCACCACCCCACCCCCGAAAATGAACACAGATCTGTTCCGATCGTGACTACGATGATAACGATACGATTACGATAAGTGTCCTTCCTTCCTTTCCTTCCTTCTCCCGCAGCGATTCTTCAAAGGGGGAAAAAAAAAAAAAACTTTTTATCAACAGCACAGCATCTCATCTCACCTCACCTCACCTCACCTCACCTCACTTCACCTAACTTATGATACCATTAACCGTAAGTTACGATTGATGAAAATGATATAAAACTCCAACCCACCCCACCACACACACCCCTAAACCTTTTCCCCACAAACCGTCAGACAAGTGTGTGAGAGTGAGTGAGAGTGTGTGTGTGTTGTGGGGTGAAAAAAGTTACCGTATGATAAATTAATTGCTTTCCCTCCCCCCCCCCCCGATGTTATGATAAGTTACCAAGTATGATAAGCATCATAATTATCATAATTACAAAACGAATAGAAAAGAAAGAAAAAAAACCATAAAGCTTTTTCAGCCCTGATAAACATAGTAACAAAAGTTCCTTTCCTTTCCTTTCCTTTCCTTTCCTTTCCTTCCTTCCTTTCCTTCTCATGCCGGTAAATCTACTCGTACAAGTCTCCACCGGGGAGGGCATGGCGAAACTGGGCGGGTGGCGAACAGGGTACTGCTTGGGGGAAAAAAAAAAAAAGTGAATTCGTCAAAGCAGGGTAACAAGATATTTCCTAGTATCATAAATAATCCCTGTTTCGCCATGCCCCCCCCCCCCCGGTGAAGACTGTACTCGAGTATTTGATTATGGGTTAAAAATATAAATAAATATAAATAAAAAAGAATATACCCCAGTGAAAAACCCCCAAAAGCGTAACCACCAAGTCCAGTCCAGTCCAGTCCAGTCCATAAAAGTCTATTTTTCCACACAATTCCCATGATATAAACTCCACCCAAATTCCCAAAATGTGAAAGCTAAGCCACCACGCCCTGCAGGAAAAAATTACAATTTACAATTACAGTTACTTATATAGTAGACTACAATCATGCTAAATACCACTTGCATATTATATATATACTGTACAGTATTATAATTCTATTTCCTCCCCCCCCCCCC
>JACCEG010000106.1:253146-268443 GCA_014065205.1 Tuber brumale | reverse complement strand
GGGGGGGGGGGGGGGGGAGGGTTCGTTGGGGCTGGTGGGGGGGGGGTGAGGTGTGGTTATGATACTGTACTGTAGACTACCGTGCTTATTGCTATAGTATTGCTATGCTATGCTATGCTTTGCTATTTACAAGTATATATCGTAGGGATGGGATAGTACTAGTACAGTACTCGTAACCGGTACAAGACACAGGTACAGATACAGATACAGATACAGATACAGATACAGATACAGATACAGATACAAGTTACTGTACAGTACTACGGTAACCGATTTCAAAAGTATCCGGACACCTTGGGGCTGATTTGTATGAGGCTTGGCGCCAAAGGTGTCCGGATATTAAAAAAAAATCAGTTAGTACTCATACTGTACCATCCCAGTTTACCCACCCTGTTTCGATGGGAGCTACTAAAGCACATGTAACAAGGAATTAATACCGAAGCAAGGGAGTGGGGTCCAATTTCATGTATATTACTGATGCTACGGTACGAAGGGTCCAGAGTTTTTTTTTTTTTTTTTTTTTCCCCGGTAGAGTAACGAGTATAATAGTTGGTACCCGGTGTGATATTATATACCTTCTTCTTCACAAAAAAAAGAGAGAGGGAGGGGGCTTGCTTTCAGCCTATGTTTTCTCGAGCCGGCGTGTATACTTGTACAGTACGGGTACCTATTTTGTACTCGTACCCGGGAAAAGGTGTACGGAAAAGTACAGCTTGGGCGTTGCCCTGTTAGTTTTTATGCCGGTCGAGGACCTTCGAACCTCCCTTAACCGTAGTTATGGATGGATATCGTGTGATGGATATTCCCCGGAACGGTGAGTTATGTACTCGTACAAGTATACACACTTCTCCTGGCACCGATACAATACCGGTATTGTACCGTGTCATACAAGCACAAGTACCCACCGCAAAGTAAGGTTCCGGGGAACCTGCCCCCACGTCGGGGAAAAGAACGAGGATAAACGACGGGCAAGTGATACAATAATAACGGAAAGTACGGGCCAAAATCGAGCCGAGTTCGTTGGTTTTTGACGCCTATGGCACTGTTTATCATTCGCAGGCAATTGCGAGAGTGGGCATGTGTTCGTACGGTTACTGTACGGTACCATGTGTTGGGACGACGCCTATTCTGTGCCACATTCTCAGGGTCGGACACATACAAGTATGGGCAGGTCAAGTATTAAAGAAAAAAAGGGTATCATACTCACCCGACAGGCGCGAATTCGCGAGCACAGCCACCCCAACACCAAGTTACTATTATCCCAATCTTATATTGTATGGAAACCTTACCGGTATTCGAGATTGAGAGCGATAACGACGACGAGGATAGTGACGAGGATACTGACGACGATACTGACGACGATGGATGATAAGCCCCTTTGTAATGTAATATAGTATATAGTATACAACAGACAAAGATAATGGAAAATAGAGTCTCAAAATACATACTTCAAAGAATCGCTTTTTTGAAGAAATATTACACCGCACCAACTGGTTGGTATCCGGTCTCCTGAGCAAAAACCCCCATAAAGGAAAATGAACATAAAAACAGATACTCATGCGATGCAAAGTAAAGAGGAGGAGAAAAAAGAAAAAAAAAAGAGGATATCGCGGAAAAAAAAACCAAAAGTATGTACCGATACCTGCCCCGCCTGCTAAACCCAATAATAGACAAAACCCATAACACCCTAACCTTTCCCATAAAAGTGATGATGAGAAACCAACCCCCAGAAAATTCACCCCCCAGCCCTATTCTTTTTTTTTTTCGCCAACCGTGCAACCGGGTTCGAGCCAAGCAGATGCAAATAAAACAAAAAACAGAAACCCGTGACCCAAGGAAAAAAGGAAAGGAAATCCCCAAGGTAGTTTTGCAAACCTTAATCTGCCAAACCCCGCATATAACCCACGCCTGCCTCCACCGTATCCGATATCAGACATAGCCCCTAAACAAAACAAGACGAAAAAAAAAAAAACCAGGAGGAAATTGTACTAAGTTATTATCATCAGACTCTATGTCCGCTCCGAGATGAAAAGGAAAAAGAGAAGAGGTAAAAACTGGTATAGAACAAAACAGCCAAGGAAAGGGTTATGATGGGTGATAAGAAAAGGTTGCTTTAAAGATGTTGTTGATATGATCGTGACGAAGACGAGCGTGACATTGATACGCTCTTTTCGTGTGATGAACCTCCGTGCAAGAAACGGGTGAGGATGCTAGCCGTTGTACCAGATTTCTTTTTGCAGGGATCTACAGGCAGTAAATTTCTCATCATTACGACCGAAGGTGTATTCGGTGATGAGGCCTCAGAAGAAGCAATACTCGATGCTGTGCCACTTCGTACTAGGCCAGGTATAATTGAAGAGGACGGCGCAGTAGAAGGAGGTGTTGGGTAACAGTAATCGGAGAGGGTAATCGAGCGGCGTTGCGAGCGGCCGGAACGCGAGTAGTATGAATCTACCGACCGTTCTGAAGCCCGCGATGAGCGACCAGATGATGATGATGGTGGAGTAGAATGCTGGCTTGGTGGTGTGTCCTCACCAAATGTGACAACAGGAAGATAATATGCGGAGGAAGATGACATCGACGATGTAAACAGTGGTCGTGATTTGCTGTTGATTTCCATCCGTAGTTCCATGAGCGATTGGTGTCTTTCGAATTCCCTCTCCTGTTCGAGCTTCTCCTCGATCTCCTTCTCGTGTTGCTTGATGATGGGCTGAAGGAATGGATCGAGATGCTCGTAGAGATCCTCAGTGGTGATTCTCAAATCCCAGTCCAACAAAAACAGGAGCTGCTTTTCCATCAAGTTCACCTCCGTCAACGAAAACCCAAAACCATCAAATCCCTTGACAACGCTATACCTGGCCCAATGTTTGTTCTTTGGTGATGAATCGTTCAAATTCTTGGCTGCAAGAATCAGGGACGCGAGGAAGATGCGGTGGACCGTGCATCGCATTCCCTTCGCCACTGCCGGTAGTCTCTTCTGCAGTCGTTGAAGGTATACCAAGCTTGACATCAAAGTAGGAACCTGAACACGGGATCTATCGACAGTCGAGGTAATGAACTCTTCGAGGGTTGGCAGGGCTGGCTGCTTCAGAGCCGAAAAATCTGGCTCGACATCGCCATTTGGTGGGGTTGACGGAGGAGTTGGGGGTAAGGCAGTGTTGCTTTCACATTTAATGACGTTGGCAGCCTTGACAGCCAGATACGAGATCATTTCCTTGCTCACGGGCATTCGAATAAACTCCTCAAGAGCGTCTTTTCGTGACATGGTCGACATTTTGTGTATGCGTGTGTGGTGGTTTGGAGTGTATTATTCTACTAGCTTCTGTACTAGGTATTAATGGTGTTTGTATCCAGCGTAGTATGATCTCGGTTGCCACTAATACTTTTTTTTTTTTTTTTTTGCTGATTGCTGATGTTTCTCTCGTAGCCGTGTTCGTGATCTGCGTGATTGTATTCGTGGAGGTCGAGGGGGGGGGAAGTAGTAGTATATGAAGAAGGGGGTACCGGACCGCAAGACTTATGGATATGATGGTGTGGTGCTAAGCGTGAACGGGGCTGATGCTGGTGGATAGCGAATAGAAATGGGCAACAAATTAAGTGCACTAGTAAATTGAGGAGGGGGGGACAATGGGGTTGATGTGTGAAGCACAGCCTGAGAAGGAGAGACTCTCCGGGGGGGGGGCGGGCGCCTGAGCTTTAAAGCAAGAAAGCTGTGTCGCGACTCACGACACAGGGTGGCAGGGATGCCTGGTGGAGAGGGGGGAAAGGAGAGGAGGAACTTGAGGGAGAGCAAAAGCAAAAGACCCGCAGAAAGTGAAGCCAAATTCGACATCTGGACGCTATGTCTGGTCTAGGGTAGCTAACGTAACGCGCGCAATCGTGTCCTCCGAAACACAAGGTGGTTGACCAATGCCAGGGACCTCCTTTCACTCTCTCGTTTTGGCGGCGAAATATCATTGAGAAAATCCTCTGTTAGGCTGTCCCGCCGTAAGGGGTCTCTGATTTTCGCTATCCGGTGGGGATGCGGGCGTCTGGGCACGTTCCAGTCAAACGCCAAGCAGGGGGTTGTGGTGTATGAGAGCGTGTGAGAAAGAGGGATACAGTACCGGTATTGACACACACACACACTCACTCACAACCAAAATCAATCCACCGCACCCCACACAACATTAAGGGTACCTACTGTACCTATCTGTGTCGAGAGTCTACTACCGTGGAACTCCTTCAGGAGGTCAAGCGAGGATTTTTTGGAATATGAAGGCGGCTGACATTTTAGGAACATCCCAGAATGGTCGGTATTCAATATACATTACTGAGGGGGGGGGGGGGGCAAGTGTAGGAGGAAAGGAGCGTAAGTACTCGAGCATAGTATCATACAATACAGCGAGAAGGTAGACAGGCAGCAACTTGTTAGTCTGCCCACAGTGCCTTTCCATGTACGAGCACTTGTATCATAGCCTAGTGAATGTCTCTCCGAGTACAAAACCGGTACATTACATTACAGTACGAGCATCACACGCTATCCCACATTCCAATAAGCCACAGCCTTGTCATGATTAACGATATGCACTAACACACACGAAGTGCTCCTACCAACTTACTCATATCACGCGTGGTAGGCTGGAGGATGAGGTGCAAAAGAACTCATCACTTTCGGCACCGCACGCCTGCATTTCCAATGACCCAATACTTTAGCACCATATTTCGCTCGAGGTATGGATCCGAGGGAAGAAAAGGCCTCGAAAAAGAAAGAAATAAACACAAGCAAGAGGTCGGAAAAAAAAAAAAAAAAAAAAAAAGAGACAATTTGGCCAGGGCGCCAACAACTGGAATTATCGGCGTTCATGATTCGCGACGGCAAACCGCGGCGGTCCAATAGCCAGTGATAATGTGGGCTATCATAGTGGGGGAGCAACGCGGAGGGATCATATCCAACCATTCCCTACCAGTAAAAGAACGGTGGGAGTAATTGGAAAGTGGCTCCAGAGAGTTGGGGAGAGAGAGAGAGAGGTGGAAATGGAAAACCACTGGGGGCTGAAATTAGCATTTCGCTTTCAACCTTCCGACTCGAGTAAACATTCCTCCAAACTAGCCACAAATAGCTTGTCCTACAAGTACTAAGTATCATAGGGTATCCGTAGCACACCCTAGCCACTACTATTTAGGAATAGTCTCTTGAAATGTTTCCATCAGGCAGATACTCGTACTGTAACTTTGTTTGCCGAGCAGGCACCGCGCTTGCTTGCGCTCCTGCTTGCAGGGAAATTGGCTTCCGCACCACACACCGTTTCTGAGGAAACCCCTTCAATTTTAGATTAACTGCAGGTATTCCCGGACGTGTTTCATATTTTCCCCATACAAGAGAGCGCGCGCTTGCCTGACGAACCTTCAACTCTACCAATACGGTATCCTACGCTACCCTACGCATAGCGACCTATGTTTCTTCCATCATAAACATTTTTCCTGACCCAACTACAATTTCTGAATGTAACCCTTCTGGTACCTTTTAGGTGCCTCTCCAGTACTACTACTATTAGCACAGAGATACTTGGAACAAGAGTTTCCTGCACACACACACGTTCGCGACCCCTTTCACCTTTGTGATCTCACACTAAATCTGGATGTGTGGTTATCCCCAGGCATGGAGATACCATAATTCCCCAACCGTATCCCAACCTACTGGGTTTCTGTTTACGAACTCAATTGGAATGCCCCTCTTCCCCTCACCTTCCAACCTCCAGCTCCCCCCCCCTCCCCGTTCGCTTATTCACCCGCCTCAATGCCATGAGGAATGAGGATGAAAACGCAGGATGCAGGAGGATCCACCAATCCAGGCGGAAGGTTGGAAGATCGGAATGAAGGTGTGCGGAAAAGGGTTATTGCGGACTAGGACGGATAGTATCTCCGTGTTCACTCACTCACCACAGATCCAGCCTTTGATAGAGTTGGTGTATAGTCTGCCTATTCCCATCGCATCCATCATACATAACTCGACTGATTTTAACTATTGTGACCCTTGGGCGCATCGATAATCAATCGAAGCCCTAAATAAAATAATTTTGATATGATACCGGAGAAATAAAATAGGAAAATAGGAAAATAAAACACACAAGAGGAGGAAGCAGGACCACAAGAGCACACATAATCGGTATGCACCTCTCGCGCAACCAACCATCACGATCAGCTGGTTGGAACCACCTAACCCACACCCACCTGCAACGAGCAGGCAGCCACTCATGCGCGCACCGTTGAATAACCGCAGACAGGCACGCATACTCTAGAGCCGCCATGTAAGGGAAAGTTGCCCAGGGCAAAGGAAGAGGCATCGGAAATTTTTCGGAAAGGAGAAGGAAGGGAGGGGATTCGACGGATTGAACAAGCAGCAGCAGCAAGCAGCGTCAAGCATCCGGACCTAACCCATGATACTTCCATCCGGTGGGAACAGCGTTGCCGCGAAAAGCAAAAAAAGCAAAAAAGCAAAAAAAAAAAGGTAAGAATGCAAAACCAGGATCAACATCAATAGTTTACGAGGCTCATAGTTTACCCTCTCCTCCTCGAATTGCCTACTGTACCGGTATGATACTGTGAATCGTATGAAGTCACTCCTTTTTTTCTTTTTTATCAGCCAATCATTCCTCGGATCATCAGCTGGCTAGCGAATGACACGGTGACAAGACGCCTGGCGCTCTCTCTCACCTGTGCGGGTTCCGTATTTTAACTCCCTCCCTTAACCCATTTTCCTCCTTTTTCTTTCCTGCTGGATCTGGTTGCCACCATGCGGTTTGCCAGCCACAAACTGATGAATCTCATTTGATAACGAATGATCCAGTCATATTGCGTTCCCGGGGGGAGAAACAATTCAGACTTGGACAACGCGGGCCTTTTGATCCGTAGCTCATTTATCGGGGATTGACATGTCAAAGGGGCTGTGAAAAGGGCTATGATAGCTGATTGAATGATTCTCTCTATTCGGCATTCGCAAGCCGGCGTGCAAAGCACCGAGGAAGGAAGAAGCAGGGGGGGGGGGGAAAGGGGAGAAGGGGGGAGAAAGGAAGCAGTAGAGGCAGAAAGTAAAAAAAAAGTAAAAGAAAAGAAAAGAAAAAAAAGTGGTGACTTGTTCGAAATTCCGATAAACAATATTTAACAATGGTACGCCGGTATATCCGTTACTTGCACCTTCCCGACGAATAGATTGATACGTTTTTGCCACCAGTATCATAAACGAAATAAGGAAGTGAAAAGAAATAGATAAAAATAAAAAAATAAAAATCATACTTCGTGTCATAATACCGGTATCCACATCATAAAAAATCCCCATCAATCAAATTACCGGTTACAACCTGGGGTAATACGTTCGCCCCAAGGACTCGAGTTTATGATGTGCAAATCACGAGCGCCTCCCGAACCCGCAGGGCCAGTTGTGAAGCGACAAAACACCGTCGACCAATAGTCTAACTCGCCTCCCAATCCAACAAGCCCCCCTCGTCGTATCCAGTGCGTTACCGTACCGTATCATAATTGATGAAATGAATGAAGAAGGGGTATATACCGGTAACTGTAGATGATAAACGCCTACTCGAGTACAGTACCGTTACCCCAGACACAACTGCCACGGCGGCTCGGGACGACCGTCCGTCGTCGTCGTTGCCTTTTGTCCTTCGGCATGAAACTTTTTTCCTCTACGGAGTACCGGTAATCACGCTCCTGAAAAGGCCTCGCGTAGACGCCGGAGGGGGAGAGGGGGGCGTCACAAGGAAAAAAAAAACTAACGTTTCGTTTCAACTTTTGGTGCAGTGCTCTTCTCTCTCTCTCTCTCTCTCTCTCTCTCTCTACTGCATTGTGTATAATCTTAGCTCACTAAGCACTCACAGTATAATAGTTAGATGCCGTATTCGGGTAAAAAAATGGTTGAAATATTATCATAACTCCCTTCCTTCCCTTCCTTCCCTTCCTTCCCTTCCTTTCCTTCCTTTCCTTCCTTCCTTCCCACCCTTGGTGGTTTCACTACCGTATTGCTTTATGATTATGAGTTGGGCCCGGTCAATTTCTTGTATCATACCGATATAATAAGGGTTTTGGTTTACTGCACACACACACTGTGATGGTGATGATGATGATGATGATGAAGTTTGGGTTTATCTAGATATTTTCTTTCTTGCCTGCCTATCTGTCTACCTACCTACCTACTTGCTTGCTTCGCTTTCCTGAAATTTGATTAAAGATTTATGCGATCTGGCTTACGCCCTCATGGACTGAAGGGGGGAGGGAGGGAGGGAGGAAGGGGGTTTGTTGTTTTGTTTTTAAACATCCCTTCATCGTATCTGGGTTCGGACTGGTCGCAACCGCGGCGTAGGGGGCGGTGCAGCCAAGGGCTGAGCCTCGCTTGAACAGAACCTTAATTTGACTCTGCAAGGCTTTGGCTTACTGAGTACGTGTACAGGATAGTGCCAGCGTTGTTACTCGTATCATTCATTCCTGGGTATATAGGCAGAGAGAGGGGGGGGAAGGCTGGCGGAAGTCTTTCACATGAGTAGGAGAAGGTGCCGGTTGGGGCTGCTTGCTCGCCTACCGGTACCGCACATCGTACTGTACTCGAGTACCGGTACTCGTACATTGGCACCCTCCTCATTCCGCATGCGTTGTGTCCGACGGGTGCACAAAAGCAAGCAAGAGAAAAAATAAAATAAGAAAAGAAACTATGCATAGTTCTATGATAGGGGCGAAGCTTCCTTGCATATCGAGGGGATCCGTCATCAGAAATGCTTGTTTTAATCTACGATAAGCACATCACCGATTTACAGTTTGATTGATACTTGGTCATACTGACTTTGATATCATGGCCCCGTCTACCATTCGGTACCCAGTGCATCAATTACCGGCATTGTGCCTTAGGCGTTCCTGGCTTAGACCCGCCTTTTTTTTTAAAAAGATTTTTTATTGGAAGGAAGGAAGGTTTATTGCATTGAAGTTCATAATAGCATTCCGCGTTACCATTTCAGGCACTTCCCCAGCTTTTCCGCCTCCATAACCAAGCCCCCCCCCCCCATTCACTCCCTTTCCAAACCACTTAACCGGATCCATCTTGTCAACGGAGGTATACGCACTTTCATCGCTTAGCTCAGACCTAGAGACATCATCCTTTTACAGAACGGCACCGAAACTATTTCCCGCAACCACCTCCTCCGGACAGCCCGGAAATTGCCATCAGTCAGCATCATCCTTTAGCACACAGCGCTACCCTTACACCTCCCCCATATCTCTCGTACAACTCTTCTTGCATCTTATCACGGGAACAAGAAGCCATGCCAACATAAAGCCGGCCAAAGGAACGCAGCTTAAAGAAATGGGGAAGACGAGGAAAATGAATAAGGGAGATGGTGTTTCCATACCCAAATGTTGACTTGATGCTCCTGACATAATAGTCTCCAAAGTTTCTCTTGGTGACATCTTCCTGGCCGACAGGAACACCATCCCAGCTGAGTCTTAATACGGTGGAATTTGTGCCTTGGTCGAACACAAGGGTGAGGGTTGAGTAGTGACCTATGTTGAGCGCATCGATGAGCATAACGGCAGAGAAGGAGCATACTCAGCCATTTCGCACTTTCATCTATTGATGACAATAAGGGGGGTCACGATGTCGGTAGTAGTCCTGGACTTACCTTTTGGCCAGTCGGCCAGCCTCCATGTTTGGACAATTCTCTTATCTTTATCCAGTTGTTTGAATTGGCCCTCCACGTTCCTACCGAACAGACTAAATTTACCCCCCTCCCTCGGCTCAAATTCTGACGGTGGTGCCCGGGTAAATGCAGCTACTCGCTGAGGGTCGACGAAAGTTTGGTAAAGTTGGTCGGCCGAGGTTTGGAATTCGATATCATCCTTCAAGGTCACTGTGTTGACTATTGGGCTTGTCTCCGTCTGGCTTGGTTGTGTTTTCGAGGAAGTGGCATGAGATGTCGGTGAAGAGGTCGCGACAGGCTTTGGCGTAGAAGTGCCAGAAACAGGTCCAGAGCCCGGAGCGTGTTGGATATCTTTACCATGTTCAGCGATAAGATCACCGGAAAAGCCGGCTAGAGCCTTGCGGAGTTGAGGGACGATATCGTTGCGCACTAGATCACGGACAGCTTGCTTCTCATTGTTGTCCGAGTAGACACTGATTTCGAACTGTTTGAGCGATTAGACGGTGTATATAATGCGGTAGCACTGGATCGGGGACGTACCACATATTCACCCTCTTCGGTATCATGGGCAACTTCCGGAATCGTAATACTCCCTGTAACCTTTTCACCTTCGGCTGCGACACCTATTCACTCTTGCCGATGAGTTTTTTCGCCATTGATGATGTGTGACCAGAGTATAGCTGTTCAATTGTACTCACCGGAGAATTCTAAGCGGACCTTGACATCGAATAAGGTAATGACCTTCCCTTTCCTCTGGGAAACATCACAATCACCCTCAACACTCAGAACTTTGTCAATCTTGGCAGATACTTCTCCTTTGCTCGCAGAAAGTCCGGTGAGCCTTTCAGAGAAATACGCCTGAGCCCATTCGACCGCGTTCTTGTTGACCCAGTGCCAATTATTAGGATTGTGGAGAACCATTTTTGTCACTAAGGAGGTCTAAAGGATATGGTGTGGATAGGAGCGCAGCTACTTTAGAAGGTGAGGGAGAGTTAGTTCAGGCTTTTTCTCGGGAATAGTAAGAACCCTGTACGACAACTACTTGATCTCGGAACGGGATCTTCTGGTGGTTCCGGCGTGAAGCAAAAGTTGGGACAACGGAAGTGACCGAGACTCGAAATGACAGGGGTTTTTAGGATGCAGACCTGAGTGAAATGATACTGAGTGGGCTTCGTAAAGAGAAGACTGAGATTGGATTAAGGAGGTGGACTTCGGTGGAGAGATGAGAAAGGCTGAGTTGAGTAAATGCTTATACGATACCTCGAGGAGGGAGAAGGCTCCTTGTGGTGTACTCGAGTATGATAGTCTAAAATGGCGGAGGAACTGGAATCGTCTAGAAGAAAAGTGACGGGAAGAAAGCTTCGCGCCAGTCAAACTCGAGAAACCCCGCTCATCTGATCTAATCTATGATAGTGATAATCTTATCTTAAGAATTAGTTAACCCTTGCTTGGGCGAGGCTTGGGCGAGGCTCGTTGCTGGGGCGACGGAGGAGGGCCGCTGAAGGAAGACGTTAGTCTCCGTTGACGGCTGTGAAACGTGACCATGCTGCATAAGGAGCTCCTGACTAATCTCATTAGTACCCTTGAGCTGCACTAGGGCATCTCTCTTCTTCTGGCCGGAGAACCCTAACTTCAGGCTCTTATTCTCGTTTTTCCCTTCCTTGCCTCCTTCTCCCTTTTCACTCCTTATATCTCCACACTGTGGAATCCAATTAATGCCCTTTTGATGCTGCCTTAACCAAACTTCTAGCTCAATGGTCATCCTTACTCGTTCGTCATCATATACATCGTCAAACTACTAACAACTAACACGAGCAAGCAAACGCGCCATGTCTTTCCAACAGCACCCACGGGTTTCCGCCTCACCCCCTTCGGATTTTATCGCTGCCCGCCCTATATCACAAATCGCCTCGCCTTTGCTTTTGAAGCGTCTCCAACAACAAAAAAAGAAGCTTGCCGAAGATTCGAAAGTTACCTCCCCCACATCTACAGGCGAACGAACAACGGAATGTCATAATCCTACAACCAATAACGCTCAAATGGCTCCTACCAAACCTACGCCGCCATCAGCGAGATCTAACCCAGGTCGACGTGGTGATGCTAATCGAAGAGTTGAGGGAATGGGTGCTCGGGAGATGGATCAAGTTAGTTTGTCTTCATTGTGCTCAATAGAATAATAATTGTTAAATGCTTTCCTAAAAAATTAGAATACTGATGTTTTGTATAAAATAGTATCTCTCAAAGCTCAAGAAAGAGAATTTCGATCTTAAACTCACGCTCTATCATTCGCGAGAAAAATCTGCTAAGACTGAACATGAGCTTGCTGAAACACACGCTCAGCTTACTAGCGCTCTTTCTAGGAACGCCGAGCTAACTGAACTCAACGACCAACTTTATGCTGAGCTAGAGGCTCGTGATCAGGCTTTAGGGGATGCGGTTAGGATGATAACGACTTACGAAGATCGTGTGGCTGAGTTGGAGAGGCTTTTGAACGTGGGAAATGATTTTCAACAAAACAATGTTCAACCGGAAGGGGTACTGACCAAAGTGGGATGCCAAGATGGGTCGGAGCCCCCAACAGTGCTCAATCCTGAAGAGGGTGAGAGTTTTAATGGAGGAAATTGTGGTAATAAGTCTGGAATTCTAAACTGCCTCACAGTTGGAGTATCTCCTTTCACTCACCGACCATCACCCCGTCTGGCAACCCCTTTTCGCCCTCGCGCATCTGGCCCAGGAGGCAGGCTTGTCTCTCCTTCTCCGTCGGTTGATTCAAGTCTAATCGACCTGAACACTCCACTATCGAGTTCAAAAAATGCTTCAAGTTTTCTAAGGTCGGCGTTTGCTTGCATCGATACCCATACGCCTCTACGATCAAGGGCTGTATCGTCGAATATGTCCTTTATAAACAGATGTTCGTCTGCAATGAGTGATAGCCCTGGAGGGTTACAGACTGGTCAATCCCCAGATGGCGATTTTGTTCTTGAATCACCGCGGCTGAGTGAACTGAGTGACAGTAGCTTCGCAAGCATGTACGGCGAGCGGGATGATGATGCCTCTGAGGGATCTGGGGATGAAGTAGGAATGCATTCCGATAACTGCGATAGCTCTATTTTCAGGGAGATATCATCTAGAATTGATATGGCGCGCGGATCTGAAACACCGAGCTGGAGGATCAGTCCGAGAAGCGAAATCATTGGGTTCAAAGCTCGAGGGCGGGAAAACGAATCATTTGTATTTGCTCGGAATGTCTTGCCCCCTACGCCGGAATCGACATCACCAAGGAAGTGTAATGGGTTTAAGCTCATCGACGGCGAAGCCCCTGACTCCCGTTTTCCCCAGAGCCCTGTTTCATTCAGTGAGGGGAAGAGCATTATGACTTCCAAATGCAGTTCCTATGGCACTGATGCAAGTGATGGCAGTTTGACGACGAGTGGAATTGATACACCCTCGACCCCGCCTCCAAGGGAGTACGAGGAACAGGAAGGGGAGGTGGGAGCTAATTGTGGGGAACAAAAATCATCTCCGCATAAAAGTCCAAGTTTTGTAGATATTACCAATACGCAAAAGAGACTTGGGCGTAGAGATAGGCTGGGCCGCGGAGAGGGCGCCCGGAAATCAACGGGGAAAGTTGAGTCGTTGGTGTTACCAAGACATGTCAGCTCGCGCATTGGCAGTGTATGGGGTGGTGTTTGCAGCGGCCGCCAAAGCGCTTCGCTCAAAGTTCCTCGTCCGGTGAAGACAAATTCTACATTCACCAGCCCTCCGTTAACCAATATACCCACCCCACCTTGGACCCCTCGTACACCGGACAGTGAAACGGCTAAGCGCAATGCTCGAATTCTTCCTGTGATCAAAAGAAAGGATAGTTGGGAAAGCATCGGATCCTCTCTTGAGAAGCATCGTGTGAAGGGCAAGGGGAGTCCTGGAAATGGAATACTCCGGCGAAATACCATTGCTCTGGCTTCGAATATTGCCACCCCGCCGAAGAAGAAAGTTGATACACCAAATCCAGCCTTGGCAGTCGACAAGAGAAAGTCATCGATTCCTGCTCTCGTCAGGTCGAATACTACGGGGGGCAGGGATACCAGAGGGGCCGCCAGTAAGCCAGTCAAGGAGAAGGGTCGCAGGAACGTGAACTGAGTAAGGTGATGGAGGGTGGGGGCAGGCGGAGGGACATGTAATGATATCGTTCCGTTGTCGAAACCCTTTTGTCTCGTTCGGAGGGGAGCGGGGTTTGGTACCGGGCAGAGGCAAGATCGCTGCGACATCACGATCCTTGTACAGCTTACGCTAGACCTGAAGAAAATCTACCGTAAAGGTCCAACGCAAACACTACCGGTAGCTCAAGAAACTTTTCGTTAAAAAAAGAAAAAAGCACAATCAAGAGCATTGGCTCTGCACTCTCCTTTACTTTACTACTTGCATCTCTAGCGTCCCACCGAAAACTTTCCTCTCATTTCTCACAATTTCATTTGTTTTGGCACTTTCTTTTAAAAAGGCATTATTCTTAAAAGTGGTTGGTCGGTTCGGCGGTTTTCTTTTTCTTTCACCTTTTCACGATTCATGTTCCTACAGGCCATAATGGGTTTTCCTATGGCTTTTGTATAGTACTAACTATTTTGTATAGTATTTCCCCCCTATTCCTCCTCTTTCTTCATGCCCCTGATTGATTAGTTGTGCTCCTCCTGCTATCAAGTTACTCGGTGTCTGGTGTTTTTTGTGTGTGGAGATTGGACTGGACTTGCCGGGGCGTTGTGGTGGGGGTAAAGGAAGTTAGATGGTGAAGGGGGAAAGGGAGAGAGGGGGGAGACAGATAGGGGGGGTTCACGCTTTTACTGTCTGCCTGGTGATGATGATGATGACAATTTCCTTTGTTACTGAGATCGTTATGATAATGTATTCCCATTTATTATTATTATTGCTGTTTTCTCTCGTTTTGCAGCTTTTGTTGTGGATGGGCGGATGGTAGGATGTGGGTTGTATGGTACAGTGCGGTGGCAGCTCATCGTCACTATGATAGTGCATTTCTAGCCAGAATGTCATTTTTTGTCACTTTAGGACATAACCACCTACTATTCCATTAATCCGAAATCTTGAAAGCAAGGGGGGCTCTTTCGTCGCGGGCAGCGTGTTGCGATCTTGGGTGTTTTCATGCAGATTGGGGTTGTGTGCGGGCGCCTGGGGTCGGCGGTTTTCCAATTTGGTGCCTTTTTATACAGTATCCCTTCATCCGTATTTGTCACTCTTTAGCTCCACAGAACAATTCAAGAGTAGCAATCGTGCAGATGCTTTTTCTACTGGTCACGTCACAGAAAGAGCTCCCCGTCCATGCTATGATACCTTCAGGTGCCTACGATACTCTGAAATTCCAGAGCTCCTCCCCTGCGCAGAATTGCCCAGACTAGAAAATACCTAGCCTTGTTGACAAAGCAAAACCTACTCGAGTAGGGCATCGAATCCATAGATTCTTAACTACCGGTAAGTTAGTATTGCGAGAGGCGGGGGAGTATTGAAAATTCCCGTCAGGAGTGGTAGGAATCGAGTGATTGTGTGTGATTGCATAGGAGGACTTAGGGTTTTTCTTTCTTTTTCTTTCTTTTTCTTCCGTTGGGGGGGGGGG